>JBBKCR010054978.1:0-10667 GCA_037577295.1 Ladigesia roloffi | reverse complement strand
GTACTGCTTAAGACCAACACAGTCAAGACAGGATGTAAAATCTTTAGTAAGAGGTTGATTAAAATTGTCCATATGAACTGGGAGCTCATTTTCATGCTACTGGTAGACTAAATCTGGCATCCTAGCTTTGTTCTATTGCCACATGACATATATCAGCATCATCCTAACAGGATTAACAATGTAGAGTTAGTTTGTTCTTGACCAAGCTGTGTAGCTGAGACACCTGAAATGCATTAGCTTTGAAGGGACAGGTGTGGTAATCCCTGGAGGGTTCAAAAGTGGGAAATAACATCCACTTTTTTGGGGAGCAAACAAAATTTGGAATTTCTTGTGAAGGCTGTTCTCGAAGTACACAATGGTGGCACATGCATTGTTTGAGAGACAAGAAGCTTGCAGTTAGCATGTGGATGTTACACAAGCTAAAATACATGAAATCTGCTACAAATCTACCATTTGCATTTAGCTAGCTAGATTGTTTTGCCTATGTTAATGATCGTACCTGCTACGTTACAATTAGCCCGATTTCACCTCAGTGTCATTATGGCTCGTAAATGAAAAAAACATGTGAAAACCTTTGCTCTTCTGGTCGATGGTACTATTGCATGATCTCAGAGAATTACTGTACTGGGATTTGGAAATTATTAACTTGGTGAAAAAGTCGACAGTGTACAAAGAACCTCAACAACATCCAATGACCACAATGACACGACTGTACCTTCAGCACAGACATTTCTGCCGCCTGGTCTGCTGAAAGCAATCCTTGAGACAGTCCACTCAGCTTCTCCTCCAGGCCTCCAACCTGATTCTGCAACTGGACCCTCTCTCTCATGATGTCCTCTATTTTGGAGTTGATCTCCAGTGATAGGGTCTTGATCTCCTCGTTGTTGGCTTTGAGCACCACTGTGGTCTTTTTTAGCTCCTCTTCTTCCTCTTTGATCTCGCTGGCCAGAACAGAGAGCTGGTAGAAAGACTTGTCAAATATGTTGAGCTTTCGGAAGATGTCATTGATCTGGCTCTTCGTCTTTTGCACAAAGTCCCGCAGGTTCTTGCCAAGCTGCAGGAGGCCATTCGCTACGAGCCGGACATCATCCAGGCCTGCGAAAGTTGAGCGAGTCCCGGCTTGAGGCATGTCCATCTCCTTTGTGTCTGTATCTTCAGTGGCTGGGAAAGCCCCAGTAAACACTACAAGTACCATGAGCAGAACAAGCCTCATGGTTATCCCGGTTGCCCCCACTGGATCAGAAAGTTGTAGCCCTTTCAGTGCTCTGTGTTTGAGAGATGCCCGCAGGCCTTTTATACTTTACCCGCTGTGAGTGGATTGATCATTAAACAAACACAGGGTGAACTGATTTGGCTTTGTAAATCTCAGCATTACTCCCAATGCGTAAACAAATCTCTCCACATGCTACTGTGGATTCTTTTGACAAAACACAGAATTCAGATCAAAGTGCTTTGATTATTGGGGGACTGATAAATTATTGCTTAATTTCTTCTCTGGGACTAAATGAGACTCAATATGTCTGGCTTGTCCTGAGGAGGCGTAGTGACCTTAAAGGGACTTTCTGACCTAAAATTGTCATGATATTTGTGGTGTTGCACAGTATTTTGTTCCATAGCATCGCAGACCTCAGCTTCAATAGTTTTGAGTCCTTTCTGTCTATGTTTTCTCAGTGTGCACTGCAAACGTAGCCTGTTTTGGAACTCTCACCAAATGCACAGATGCAAATGGTGATGAACACATAATATACATTCACTCTTGGAAAAACATTTTAAAGAGTATGATATAAAAAGAAGCATTGAAGAAAACATTATGGTTTTGGTTAGTCATCTTGTTTCCTTCTTACTAGCTAACTAATTAATGCATAGGCTCTGTTAGAAAGAGCTGATTCCATCCACGTTCAAGGCACGCCATCAGAAGGGATTATCCCAGTGTTTAGACGGGAAAACCTCATTCACAGTAATAGCTAGCACCTCTGTAAAAGGTGAATAGGCAAAACAGATGTGTGTGCCGTTTTTAGTTAGCTCAGAGAATGTTCTGATATTTCACCACTCCAGTATCATTCTAGTCAACATTTATTTTGTAAACCAGGGTGTCATAATATACCGTTAACCAGGAGTGGTTGCCTGCTGAACTTTGTAATTGGGACTGTGACTCCATATAGCAAAACAAGCCGCTATTGACAGCGCTTTGATCCAGTGGCAATGGAAACTGCCATAATGACTGAACTGAAGGCCATTGGTGTTGATGGGTCCTATTTAGAAGTGGAGAAGGACAGTGAAAGTCCTGCCTCTAAGGACATGCCAGGCCTGGTTAGTTGATTTGACATTTTGGCACAAAATATTGGCATAGAATTGGAAAAAATCCAATATTTAGTGCGCCACACCAGGGGTTAAAACACTTTCAGCGCCACACTCATCGTTCAAGACTAAAACCTTTTTTCCATGAGATGATGCAACACGTGTGATTTTTTTCTTCCTACCATGGTTACAATGGCAGTCTGCCGTCCGAAATTGAAGGCTAGAGTGTTCTCACTCTGATGTACTGCGGTCAGTCTTGAGTTTTGGACAAAAAAACAGACGGGACCAAATTCTGTTTTGCGTAGAAAGCACACTTCTCCATCTTGTGGTGAAAATCTTACTTTCAGATGAGATGTTGAAGGAGATCTTGTCAGTTTTTACTATACAGTCATTATCCCAGGGGAATTAGTCTTGCCCACGTGCTAAAAGGGCTTTTCAGTAACCTTAAGTCCTTGTAAATCCCTCAGTACTGTAAGAGAGTCCCAGTAAAGACTCGAGGGGACCTGGTTGCTGTGGGACTGTGTGCTCCCAATGGGATCTCGTGCAGCAATTATGAAACACAATTTATTACGTGCTCTGTTCAAATTTTTTTGTGCTAGGACCATGCTTCACTATCCTAAGTATTTTCATGCACACTGTGTTAAATCACCAGTATCTGTGCTAACTGGTGACTCTTATGGTTAAGTTAAGGTTAGTTTTAGTTTATGGTCAAGGTTAGGGTTAGGTTAAGGTTAGGGTTAGTTTATGGTTAAGGTTAGGTTTAGGTTTAGGTTAAGGTTAGGGTTAGTTTATGGTTAAGGTTAGGTTTAGGTTTAGGTTAAGTTTGGGGTTAGTTTATGGTTAAGGTTAAGGTTAGGTTTAGGTTAAGGTTAGGGTTAGGTTAAGGTTAGGGTTAGTTTATGGTTAAGGTTAGGTTTAGGTTAAGGTTAGGGTTAGGTTAAGGTTAGGGTTAGTTTATGGTTAATGTTAGGTTTAGGTTTAGGTTAAGGTTAAGGTTAGGTTAGGGTTATGTTAAGGTTAAGGTTAAGTTTAGGGTTAGGTTAGGTTTAGGTTAAGTTTAGTGTTAGGGTTAGGGTAAGTTTAAGGTAAAGTTTAGGGTTAGGGTTAGGTTAGGTTTAGGTTAAGGTTAAGTTTAGGATTAGAGTTAGGGTAAGTTCAAGGTAAAGTTAAGGTTTAGGGTTAGGGTTAGGTCAGGGTTAGGTTAAGGTTAGGGTTAGGGTAAGTTTAAGGTAAAGGTTAAGTTGCCCAGGTAGTAAACCGCTGTCCTAGCACAAAAAAGAGAAGCGCTGTACTAGCACGAAAAAAGCTCTTAATCGTATTTTGATTAAATTGTGTTTCGTGATAGCTGCACAAAAAACTGTGAGACCGGGTTTGTGTGCCAGTGTGGGCTCTAGCTACTCCAGAGGCCGTTCTGTTGGGGATACTTTTCTGTGCATGGAACAAAACGTCTGTGTCAGCACCTTAAAGTCGCTGAGCTCAGAGAAGCTGCCTGGACTCTTTCAGTAGCACAGCCTACAGTAACCTCCACAGCCGGAATGACCAGAACAAATGTCCACAAATATGGTTTTCATTTAGAGTCGTGAAGCCAAACAGATCTACAGCGTTAGCATATGGGTGTAAACAGTTTGGCTTATTCACGCTAATGCTTCCCGCCAGTAAAACTGCTAAAGTCAGCAGTCAGAAGATTACAGTGTTTCCACCATGAACACAGCCCTTAAAATGCATAGTCAGGGAAAGTGCTCTGCAACTTATTTACAACTGGTTTTAGGTTTGACATTCATGGTCAGATATGGCATTTACATCATATATTTTAAATCAATGAATGGGAATAGAATAATTTTGAATTTAACACATATATGCTCAAAACAAAATATGCCTGGAGAAAACATTATAGACTTTATTTGCAATTCACTGAGCATTCAGGGCTGTGGCCCTTGATTCCCAGACATAAGGATGTCCCTATACTAAAGTTTGCCTGGTTTAACCCATTCATTTCAGCTCAGGGAACAACACTGAAATATGCACTGCAGGTCCAGGTCTGGGAACCACTGATCTTTAGTATGTGCCATTAGAGCAGTTAATGAGTTAATATTCCCTCAGAACCACCTCTGAGTTCTCTGAACGACGGATCACAGAGAACACCCTTGCTCCAGAAGGCTTTGAGCCAGTACACTGTCAACCATAAATGACACCAGAGCATCAACAACTCCTGTAGCCTCTGGGCTTTACACTAGAATAACTCGAATTTACTTTGTACAGGTTTATTATAATAATAAACTGTTCAGTCTAATGAACAATATATACCAAACCGACTGCTAAACCAGTCATCCCATTGACTTGATCCTGCGCTGTCTCTCTGGTTGGGGCAGCAGTCCAATAAGGATGGTAGTTCATGATGTGTTACTTCCAGTGATGGGAATAACGGCTCTATAAATAAACGGCGTTACTCACTGTGATATTTTTTTCAGTAACAGGTAATCAAACCAATTATGTTTCCACCGTTACAGCGCCGTTACCGCTACTGACAATAAAATGTGTGTTACTATAACTGAGAACACTGAAGTGGTTTTCATGCGAGCAGCGTCTCTCTCAGCCACAAGACCTCTCTTTCTCTGGGGTGTGTGTGTGTTTGTGTGTTTGTGTGTTTGTGTGTGTTCGGGGCCGGGGCGGGAAACACATAACAAGTGATAATGATTGGTGTGTCTGTATACGTGGTGTAACTGCGAATGCGTTGATTTGCTTAGATTGAGTAAATTTCCATGGTTAGCCAATCAGAAGCAGAGTAGTGCGGGTGTTCTCACACACACACATGGTGTGTGTCAAAGGCAGAGCCTTAGAGAGAGAGTTTTCTCTACCTCTCTGGTAAAAGAGTTCTTATGCAAACTGGATGTTTAAGCGCTACTTTTCCCTCGCTGAGGTTAAAGGCGAAAATGTTTATGTGACGTCCAGCTTCTGCCCAATGTACAATGTTTTATATTTATTTTATAGATTTTTTTAAAATAACGCAATAATTACTTTGCCTGGTAATTAGTTACTTTTATAATGATGTAACTCAGTTAATAACACAGTTACTATTTGTGAGAAGTAACTAGTAACTATAACTAATTATTTTTTTAAAGATACCTGCCCAATACTGGTTACTTCTAAAGCTTTCAAAATCTATTTGAGAAAACAGCCTTAGAAATAATGCACAGATATAAAGTTAGTAGTTCCAGCAATAAACAGTTTAATGTGTTACTGTTTAATATGTTATTGTGTTGTTGTGTAGCACAGCAGAGGATCTTTCAGTTTCATCAGATTCACAAATTACTTACCTTCTACTGCAGGGGTGGGCAAACTACGGCCCCTCGGGCCACATCCAGCCCGTTGGTCTTTGTAATCCGGCCCGCCGAAGACTGGTGTCTCATCCATGTCTCGGTGGCGGGACCAGGCGGTAAGGAGCACGCAGTGTAATTTACTCTAATTAGGTACGCATTTGCATTGTGAATACCACATACGGCAGTGCGGATGGCCGTACCGTTTACAGCGATGAGATGTTCGGTTCTTTTCAGAGAGCCGGCTCTTTTGGCTCGGCTCCCAGACAAGAGTCGTTTCATTCGTCTCCCAAACAACTCTTAGGCCCTTACTTATAGGGTTATTTTCCACTTCGACCTACACCACAATTAATGCCATGTACATAAATATTATAAGTTATTGTGTACATTATACATGTACATTATAAGTTATTGTCGGTTCGGCCCTCCAACAAAGTTTAGATTTTTCATGTGGCCCCCTGTAAAAATTAATTGCCCAGCCCTGCTCCACAATCACACAGAATGCATTACAAAAACACCATTGAGAAACTCTGTGGTGGCAATCAGTCTTGACCACCGTCTTAGCTTCATCTATAGACTAATAATTTCAACCAAGCTAGCATGAATGTAGCTCAAAGCAGTTGTAGGTTTTCCAGAGTTCCTCCCAACCAGAGGCGAAGCCAGACATAGTGAGCATCCGGGGCTTAGCCCAGAGGGGGGTGTGGGGGCCCTACCCCAGAAAATTTTTGATTCCTTAGATGCAATTTCTTGCATTCTAGTCCATTTTAGGGTAGACTTGGCAAATCCTAAATCTGTCATGAGATCTTTTTAAATGTGTTACCTAAAACATTAATAAAGTTTGAATAAATTAAAGAATATGTCCAACATATTTTAGATATTTTCTTGGATTTTCAAGACATGCCGCTTGGATCACGTTTTAACGTAAAGTAGCCTAACATTTTATTAGGTAATTTAACACTGTTAAATGAGGTAAATTGAGAGATAATTACATTTGGATAACACATTTCTGACATTTAAACAGTGCTGGTTATATGTTTTGTATGAGGGGAGTAATTTGTCATAGCAACGCTTTGCAGTCTAGCCTAGCTAGCATAGCATAGCCAATGTAGCGCTGTACAGTACAGTCAAGTTGTGATTAGCATCAAATGTGAAAGTGCGCTGAACTGATGTGTTTATATCACTGACCTGTAACGTCTGACAAGTTACTGGCAGCTGCTTCTGATGTATCACTGGGTTCTTTTTTAAAGAATTGTCTAATGTCCATGGTAATGTTTGAGGCTACTTGAAGACAGAGACGTGTTCTGACAGACGACAGACGAGTAGAAAGTAGCCGTTAGTGTGATGACTTTGGCCAAAGACAGTAAATAGTTAATAGATAGTGTAGGTAAGTTCATACTAACAATGTTTAAAATGTGTTGGCTTAGAAATCCGACAGAGGTGGGACATCTGTACCAAAAAGTATCTTTATGGTGTTGTGCGTGCAGCTCAGGGGAAGTGAGCATTCTTGCTATGATTATCTTGGGCATTTCTCCGGTGAGGTTGAGCTAGTTTGGGGAGAGGGAGCTCTTGTTGTACGTTTGAACCCTGGAAAACTTTTGTCTTTTTACAAAAAATAGAAACATCTTCAAGAAATCTCCAGTAAAAACAAGAAAAGCAAGGCTTGTGTGGAGTTCTCTTTTGTTTTGTTCGCTGGCTGTTTAGCCACACAGAGTTACGTGTCGTGAGGGCAGCACAGGTAGTGTTTAGAATATTGAGTGAAAAACAGTTGGTGGAATTCTGTTTTTGTAGTTTCAGCACTTTGAAATAACAGCATTTTAAGAATGAGGGAAACGGGGGTTTTTGCACATTCATGAGTTTTAATGTATTTCATAGGCAACATATATTGTCAGGGTTGTCAAATTTTTTTAAAGCTTAAAAATATTCAGGGCTTTTGAAGTGAGATTCGGGGTTTCAGTCCCCAAAACCACCCCCAAGCTCCGACCCTGCTCCCAACTCCAAGATGCATCACAGGGGGATTTCCTTCCCTCAAAACCAAGACATCTTACTCTAGAGGCCGCAGCAGTGTCACTATATTGGCTGAATAAGTATTTAAACTTTAAAAGTAGCAATGATTACATTGTCATATTTTACCCAAAATTCCCTTTACATAAACCATTACTAAGCTTTGCTTGTGGTAGACTGCAAAAAAATAAGAAAAAAATCCTGCATTGCATTAAAAATGTGTTATATTTTAGATAAGAGCACAGCTAAGTATTTAAGATGGACTCTGACAAAGCTTTAGGAGGGATTTCAGCGCTCTAACGCTGGAGGAAAGTTGTTTGTGGCCGGGGCGGTTTGGGCCTGCTGTTGACTATGGTGAAAGATGTTGTGGTTGCTGGTCTTGCAGACACTGCAGGAATGCTGTGGTGCATTTTATTAGGATGACTTGAAGTTTTTTTAGGACTGTGATTAAATTGAAAACTGGATTCAGCTCTGATCAGTGTGTCCCCTTAAAGCGGCGAGCTCCTCTGTTCACCCGTTATTCATTAACCTGAGGGCATTGAAGGCAAAGGTGTTGTGACTGTTGTCATATTTTGCTGCTTCTGTGACTTTCTGGGTAACGTTGGAGCAACAGGACATCAGGGTTCAGGATCTATGAGACTTGGCTTTGCTGGTCCGTTTCATCACTCGTCTGTCTGTTGGGAAATTCACGAGTGTGAATCTTTTTGGACAATAAAACAGACATTGGCATTCATAAGCTCTCTTTACTTTTTAGCGTTGGCCAAATAGTCTTCCGAAGTCATCTAGCCGTTTCATATTTGGTGTCATGACCATATTAGGAAGTCCGTGTCTAAGCTGTTTTTCTCTGTGGGAAAAAATGAATAATGAAAATGAATATTAATTAATGCTAAGGTCAATCTCTGCTGTTTTACTATTGGCTGTACAGACATTTCTCCTAATTAATGCTCTGAGTCATGAGGTGGTTAAGGAACTGAAATATGGCTTTGGCTTCATGCAAACACTGCGGTTCACGGAATAGTCTGGTGATCTCAGCAAAACACTCCAGGCAGTCTATTAAACTTTTCCAAATATGATTGTGCTTTTTTGAGAGGGTTCTTCACAGTTTGCCAATTTCCAACCTCGAGTAAGGTCTTCCTCAACACAACCAATGCTGAAGGATAGAGCATTCTTTCTCCAAGACGTAAAACTACACCATTTCTAATTAGCATTAGCAACAAACAGGACAGTATGTTTTGAGCTTGGAATACTTTTGTTAAGCATACCTCAGAACAAACATGCAATTTTCCACAGAGAAAACCTACTTAAATATCGCGTGTGTAGATTTTGATAGACTTATTGTTTTCTCAGTTGCTGAAATACAGTTATTGGGTTCTTTGTTTGGTTCGTTTGGTTTAAACAGGCAGCTGAGTTATACGTTAAAAAGGTTTAAACAATATTTTAGATAATTAAGCTCAATGTTATCAATACTGTGACTAATAGACTGTCCTGAAAATGCGCTGATGTGTCTCTGAGCCGAAACAGAGTGTTTATGATGGCTTTTTGTGGCAATATATATAAAAATATATTCATACATTTAAGGGCTAAATTATTAATCAAAATATAATGTAGTAATTTTTGTACTGTGGAGAAACACAAAGAAAGCATGTCTTGGGATGGTAAAATACCACCAATGGTTTGAAAGTCATCAATCTGAAAATGCTATTTATTTCTCCTTGCTGCTGATTTGCTGCTGTCCTTTGATTGCACTGCAGTCCAGAATTCCCCCCGTGGAGCCTCTCCAGTGTTCCTTTTTTTTGCTTTTGTTCTTCTTAATGCATTTTAATTGTATTATTGTGAAATAAATTATTTCTGTATTGACCTGCTTATACCAAAGAAAACAACAGTGCATACAAAAGAAAATGCGGTGCATTGATTACAGTACATTCTATATAGGAGTAACATTGGTATATAACACTGCAGGTTATTTTTCACTTTTTATATGCATAGAATATAGGAGTGAGGCAGTGGATGTGCTCTGAGCCCCACTGGTGTATCGTGAGTGGGTTTAACAGATGTACCCCCTCCCCCTTAACAAAGCCCCCTGTGGTATTTTCTCTATTACAGTGCTGATTCTAACTGTGGTGTATTGAATTACACTCTTTCTGAGCATGTGTATGTGTGTGTGTGTGTGTGTGAAAGAAGTGTTTGCGGGCCACCCTCGCTGTTCTGAGACCTCTAAAAACTTTGCTCCGACCCCAAGTCCCCCCCCAGCACACGGGGCTTGTTTTGATAAATGCCTCTCCAGCGCTCCAGAACACATCGGCCTGCCCACTCGGCCCTACTGGACGGCCGGCTACAGTTTTACCCCGCCCAGCTGCCCCGATTGGGCCGGGAGGGGCAGCGGGAGGCGTGAGGGCCTGCAGCTCAGCCTCCCCACTGTCAACTCAGAATAACGCTGCTTATGTTTTCAAAGAATTTCTGCATTTCTTTAGGGGCTCTGCGCTCACTCTCACTACTTCTACGGGCAGAAAGGCCACGCTGGACAAGAAGCCGAGCGGCTGCACCCCAGCAGGAGGAGGAGGAGGAGGAGGAGGAGGAGGAGGAGGAGGAGGAAGTGGAGGTGATGCTGAAGCTGCAGTGTTACAGGTACTAGGTTAAATGTATCTGTTTTAAGTCCATTAAAGTTTCCTCTTTCTGTATAGGTCTTCTTATGAGCAGCTGTTTATGCTATTTGTCATGACAAAGGGGTTTAACAGTCCCAAAAGGAGAAGGAGAGGTTATTGTTTCCCTCCACAATGGGCAGATCCGCTCCAGGACAGCACAGGAGGATGTTAGATATAAACATTCCTAATGTCATTTCAAGTCGGCGTTGCTACAACTTTCACTGTTGGCTTTAGCTTTGTGGTGCATGCATACACACACACATTCTCACACACACACACACACACACACACACACTTGCACGCATGCACGCACACACACACTGTCTCATGTAGCTGTTGTGCGTGTGCCCATATTGCTTTTGGCACAGTGCCTGGATGCTCCGCATGGTCCAAATTCTGAAGACATGGAAAA
>JBBKCR010054933.1:0-10668 GCA_037577295.1 Ladigesia roloffi | reverse complement strand
ATCTAAATGTTAAATGTTAAACCTAAATGTTAAATGTTAAACCTAAATGTTAAATGATAAATCTAAATGTTAAATCTTAATGTTAAATGTTAAATCTAAATGTTAAATCTAAATCTAAATGCTAAATGATAACACAGATTTAACATTTAGATTTAACATTTAACATTTAGACTTAGATTTAAAATTTAGGTCCATAATTGTGCCGCTGCGATTGATAAATCCCTATCACCACAGAAAAAAAGCCTCTGGTCTGAAGCGAGAGAATGGGACCGTGCAGAAAAGCCAAAATTGGGATAATATGCCCTCACCTGCTCATACCAGTTAAAAATCAAGGTGTGGCATTTTCCACCAGTTGTTGGCAGATCATGGAATCCTGGCTAACTAAAAAAAAGTGCATTACAGTAATCAAGATGAGTGGTAATAAAAGCATGGATCACTGTTTCAAGGTTTGAGTGTGCAAAGAACATGCCTGATTTTTGATAGCCACCTCAACTGGAAAAAGCAGAATTTTGTAATTTTTTGGCATTTACCTGGCTATCCAGTTTTACAGTGGGGTAATTTTGTAATAATGGCTTTCTCAAATGGGGTCAGAGAGCAAGGTTGATGCAGGAGGATCTGCTACCACCACTGGGTTTAAACAGCATGATATCAGCCTTGTTGTCATTAAAATCCCCCAAATTAAATGCCATTAATCTTTTGATGTCAATAAGGCAGTCAAGGAGATGCTGGACAGAACACACACCAATGTGCTTTAGTGGAAGCTAAACCTGACAATCCTTTGCATAAAAATTAAAGGAATTATTATACATGCGGAAGATGCAGGTATAAACACATCCCTACCAACAACCAGTTACTACCGAATTGTGCTTAGCAATCATTTTAAACAAATAAAATGTATTCAAATTCATTATGTTTCAACGACAAAAGTTTATCTGTTTCATTTTTTACAGCAAGTCACACCTTCCTAAACTAGTATCATTATGTAATTGACTGTGCTGTTTCTCTCTAACATGTGATTGACTAAAGATCTATCTGTCTTTATGACACTAAAATGCTCAGTGCATTACTTTTGAGGATGTAAGCAAATGTCTTTAGAACTGATTAAGGTGTCTCCATACTAACAATTCAGTACTTGGAAATATGGAACATGTTGCAGTTGGTGTTGATTCAGTAAGAGACTAGTACTTCAGAAAGTAATTACTCTGTACTTTTATTTATGATTTGATTATTTTCAGATGGAAATACAGCTTTGTGTGAAAAGGTATTAGTTCTTGCCTTAAAATGTGAACGTGATTTATCCAGTCAGGGGCCAAATTTAAATAAATTATTTCTTGTGTTCTGTGATTACTGTTCTTTGCTATTTATTACATGGATGACCGTTCCAGCCTGTAGGTTCTCCCCATATGTACTATGTACATGTACTAATATGTATGAAAGATGTTAGCTATTTCCCTATGGCTTGAGTAAAGTCACGCTTTGTTTCAAAATTGTGTCAAAATCGCATGTACCAAAGAAAATGAGCACTGATATACGTCACTCTGGATAAAGGCGTCAGCTAATTGCTGTAAATGTAACTGTAAATGTAAATATAAAATTAAACCTACACTCTTGGGCTCTTAGCACAAAACAATATCTGGAGTTAGCTTAGCTTAAACCAGTGCATATTTATTAAGTTTAGCTTAACTATGGTGAGCATTTTAAATGCTATAATACCCACATGAGGCAATGTTATCAACTCATTATCTGAAAAGTGTCACACCATCTTTGCGCTCTCCACCCTCTTTACAGATGTGACTACCCATCTGTATATAACACAAACAAACACCTTATCAGCAAAGGCCACCGCCTAACACCATAAAGCTAAAATCATAAACCTCTTAATTTGCAGACTCCCCATGAGTCCTCCTGACTCCTTAGGCAGGGCTGAAGGGCCTCACTCACTCTCAGTGAGTGTGTCACTCCATAATGTCTGGTGGCGTAAAGGGATAATAGAATGTTATTAAAAATTACTTAAGGTGAGTTCTGGATGACCACTAGTCCAAGTATAAGCAACGACAACCACTCAGAATAAACAGTGCAACAAATTAGCAGTAAAATAGTATACTTAGTTTACTCTTATCTATACTGAAATATTAAATGAATTAATCAGTTATCCAAACTGAGAGTCTGTGTAATTACCAACAAGAGGAATTACCCCACTACATCAAATGGGCAGACTTTGTTTTTGTTTATGGTCAATTGATCAGATTTTTGTAAAATTAGATTATTTTTTCTGTTGTATTGACAATGAATGATAAGACATCAAGGGCAAGACATTGTTACAGAGACAAGACAAGAGACTCATTAAGCACAAAAATGATTATTTTAATGAATATTGAGTTAGATTTTAGATATAAAGGCATAAAAGTGTACTGAAGACCATTACATACCCTCAATAGTGAATGTTTAGGGGCTGCTGCCATGGAAGATGCTGAAACTGAGTGACTTATTAGAAATCCATATTAATCCATGGGTGTTATTTTGTGTGTTATCTCCTTATATGTGCTAGGCATGGTTTTAGCTTTAGAGTTAGGGAACATTGTTTTTAAAAGGGGGCTCATTTACCAGTTTTTACAAAAGTGTGTGAGTGAAGGCTATATTAAAGTAAAAGAACAAAGTTGGGGCATCAGTATTCACGTACTTCAGTTTGTAAGTACAAAATATATTGATTGCAAATAATAATATCATAATTTCACTTCTGCTGTAAAAAATTTGAGAAATCTGTTTCACCTCATTGTCACTTTAGGTTTTCATTTACAAGAAAACGTAATTTCTCATTTACAAATTTTACCTTCTTATCGCCCTAAAATGGTGACATTTGTGCTGCAGACATTGATCCCTGGCTCCATTCACAATCACAGTATAGAATCAGCTTCCATTTCCAATCAACCAGTTTCCAATCAATTCCACAATGAATGAGTCTGAATAGTAATTTTGAAGTCCGTCTTCAATGAAGGTGCTTCCATTTTTCATCCTGTGGTGCTGAGTGGACCTCCGTCCTTGATCAGATAATGGGTCATTTTATCAGTCACATCTTGGGCACTGATACTGCTGATCATAATTAATGCACTTTTCAAGGACACACATAATAATCATTTACAGAATGCACCAGATCACCTATAGGTTACAGATTACATGCAGAGAATGTAGCATAGTTGCTGTGAGAGTGCAACATTTTGCAAAAGGCATAGAAATTTCCAGATTTATCATTTTTTTACTCACAATAACAGATTTGAAAATAAAAAGCTGATAAAAAGCATCTACACAATCCTGAATTTGTAAAAATAATTTTTTGTACATGATTTCCGTATGTACGTATTATCTACAACAAAACTACATTTGAAAATTGTAAAATTGAAAATGCAATTGACAAGTGTTACATTGAAAATACCAGTTGTCGCTACGCAATTTACGAATAATAGATGAATAGAAATGTTTTTTCTATTAAATGTAGCAGTTTTGAAGTAGCAGTATTGCTTTATAGATTATGTGCTGCTGGTTGTTATGATCAGAAAGGGACCCCATTGCAGATAATAACGAATCTTTAACAGAAAAAATGGAAGACAGAAGAAAAAAACAAAGTCCATGTAAAATGTCTGAAAAACCAGAATATCAGTCAACGAGCTACCAAAACAAAGTCCAGAATCCAAGAGGGTAATCCAACAGCCAGAAAAGTTCCAACGGGAAAACGGGAGACAAGAAGGAAACAGGGGTAGGAAACAGCACTCGGTAAACCAGACAAGTCAAGAATACTATGCTATGAATCAATTGATTTTGGGTCTATATATAGTTCTGGGACCACTAGTATTCAGGTGAGCTCGATTGCCACCCTAGAGGTCTGGAAACAGCCTCCACCTCAGGTGTCTCCGTCCTTACACTGGTGCCTTTGTAGCCTGTTTTTTTCATTGATTTATTTTGTTTAATTCCTTGCTAATTAAGTATGAAATCATATTATTCTGTTGTGCTGTATAGTTTTTATTCTATTGATTATTATAATTTGCTGCTTTAACAGTGCAAATTTCCCACCCGTGGGGGTAATAACTTTTTATCTTATCTTACATATAGGTTTTATATATATTTACATAACATAATCATGTTACACACACCTGTGTATCCAGTTTGTTTCCTTTATATACAGTAAACCCCCACTTTAACGCGGTTTTCGCTGAAACCTCTAGACTAACGTGAAGACTGAAGTCAAATCACCATGCTAAAACATAAACCCTGCACAGCGGACAGGGACCTGATGTTGTGGCAATATGTAAATGTTCCTATATATAAGTGCTAAAATTTTTTATAAAAAATATAATTTGTTAATTTTGTAACATATATATTAATGTCATTCAGCCACATTTCCAAATAAAAAATAACTATACATTTTTTGGTACTGTCCAGAGAATACAAAGCTGAAATGCTGCTGTACTCAGAGGAAGGACTTTGAAAGTAGCCAGTCTGAGAGCACTATTTATTTCTCCTTGCTGCTAATTGGCTGCTGCACTTTAATGAAGCCGCAGGCGAGAATTTATCCCATGGAACCTCTCCAGTGTTTTCCTGTTTTTCGTTTTGGTCTACTTGAAGCCCTGTACTTTTATTAGTGTAAATTAAATGAATTTATCACTGTGTTTACCCTAGGTTAAATAAGTCACAGCTTATCTGAAATAAAATATTATGCAAAGCTAACATAAAAAATAATGAAACACAATAAACTTTTACAGAGTAATACAGAATTCCAGCTTGCTTTTAGTGAAGTGACCAACCTGTCATAAGTGAACACATCACAGTATAAGTGAAGAAATGGGCAGCCAGGAACAGGCACCCGGGTAAATCAGAGGTGCCACTGGCAGTTTTGGGATACTACCCCACAACTTTCTGATTGCAGAGCGAATGCCTATAGCACTAAGCTACTAGCTGCCCTCAAAAAAAGTTAGTTTTTTTCCATCAAACAAATATATTCCATTCACTCAAGGACAAAATTACACAGCTAAACCTTGGAAAAGATTGGAAAAGATTTTGAAAGGTACATACAGAACTCCACCTTGCACTGTGAAAGGGTTGCCCCGGTAAGAAATCCCTCCACCTGCAAGGCTCTGGGTGCTGCTGCATTGTATTTTCTTTCAGACTGACTCAGCCATGCTGCTGAACTTAGGATATACTAGGGCCCTAGACAGTGCAGGTGATATGTTTGGACCCTGCTCATTATTACTGGCCCATTATTATATTGATTTTCAGTGTAAAAGGAAATCAAGAACATTATGTCTGCAATTATACAAAATAGCTTAGTTTGTTCATTTTAACGATTAAACATAGTCCTGGACCTCACACCTTTATAAATGTCCTTAAAACAGCCTAATGTATATCAGGTTTAAACGTATGTCATTATTCATGTTACATAACATATGCCCAGCAGTACTTTAAATAATAATATCTTATGAATTAAGAAAACACAAAAATGATATGCAAAATGACCAATTTCAGAACCTCCATCTCATGTAAAATAAAGAGGAAACCTATACGGCATTTAGCAGAAGCCTTTATCCAAAGTGACTTCTATTCCCTAACTACAGGGGACAGTCTCCCTCGAGCAACTTGGGGTTAAGGGTCTTGCTCAGGAACCCAGTGGTGGTGTTGGAGGTAGGATTCGAACCCAAGACCTCACGGTCCAGAGGCAAGTATCCTACCCACTGATTTACCTGCACTCCCTTACTTAAACACAATAGTGAATGTTTTCTGGCCTGTGTCCTGTTTTGAAAGGCTCACTGTTTATGGCCATAATTAAGTGTAATAAACAGACGTTTGTCAGCCATTGGACTAATAAAACTACAAAAAAATAGGTCCAGTCTAAGTTCAGCGTTAAAGGCCGAGACCCAGTCAGTTGCACAAAAACATCCATATTTGAAATGTAAGAAGGTAAAGGGTTTATTGCACCATGTTTTTGTGTGTGTTTTCCTGCTCAAACACATCTGATTTGGCTCAGAAAGGCATTAATAGTTACTTCATGATGCTATTCAACAAAGAAACCATACAGTGCAGAAAAATGCAGAGATGAGAAATGCTAATCCCGGAGTTGAGTGTAGATCATGAGCGTACGCTGCATTTCTGGTGTTTTATTTTAGGTTTAAATATAGAAATAAAAGTGACAGGCTTTCTGAAATTAATTGTATCTTCTTGCAAATGGGTCACTGTAAAACCAAATAGTGACTATAATAGGGATGGCACAATACCTGGTTTCCATGTTCTGTACACTGATCTTGAGTATTTCCCGATACCAAAACTGATTTGGTAATATATATTTCCCCTGCCTTTAATAATTAAGCTGTTGAAATAATTTGGTCTCAGGACAAAATGTCTCCTATTTCCTATAGGAGGCGTTATGTCAGTCATTAAATTACTCTTGCTGCACCCCTATAGTGTACAGTTTATCCAGAATGGGGTTCTGGACACATGGCTGAAGTGCACTGACAATATAGTGAGCTAGAAGCTGTTTGAGACACAGCCTTGCTGATCCTATTGTGTTATTTTCTTTTACAGCACGTTGCTCAATGTTTAATTAAGCATTTTTTAAAGTATCTGTTCAAAAAGGTTTGGCTTACACTGGACAAATACCAATACTGAGTATTTTTTCAACACATATCTAGACTATAATGCATACAGTATTGAAAAAATAATGTTAAAAAACTGTTTAGATAAGTTATGAGTCTTCTCACATTAGTGTTAATTAAAACACTAAATGAAACTTAAACCAGTACTGATAAATAGTAACTATTGATTTTATGTACAGTAGATCAATGTGTTTCTTGTGGAACTCCAGTATTACTTGTAGTTTCATTAAATTAAATCAGTTGCTGCTGATGTCCATTTCACTAATCCAAGCAATTGCTGAAGGCACTGAGGAAAAATCTAGAAATGAACCTGTGTTCTCCTTATCAGCTCACAAAATTTAATACAAACTCACTCTGTCCACTCGCACAGTATCTAGTGGTACTTACTGGCCCTTACTTGATTTATGCTGTCATGAAGTAGAATATAAATATTAAACTTGAACATAATTTTATGACATTGAATATCAATTAACATTTAAACAAATGTGTCTAAAAGATACTGGAGTTGCACTTTAGAAAAATGACTTTTGGACTGAGTGAGTTTTGTAAATTGCTCTTCAAATACCTGCTGCCATTTAAAATTATGTAAATTATGAATGTAGCAATGCACAACAGGATGAAAATGTTTCACTTCTGTGTCCGTTCATTCACTAATTGCACTAATCCCACTAATTTTTCCACTCAAAACATTTAATTCAATTTGAGCAAAATTTTAATTATGTAGTAGGAATTTGTTAAATGACTGTGAAATTTTTATTTCTCTTGCAGATTTGCAGCAATTGGCCAAAGAAAACATATCTTCTAAATAGCTTATTCTTTGAATGTATTTCTTGTGTGCATGTAATCATTTGATTTCCTTATTTATTCACCTCTATATGCTGATTTCTTAATTTCATAATACATTTAATATAACACAGACCTCTATTTTTGATGATTTAGATTATTCTGATAAGTTTAAGATATTTTCTTTGATGCGTATGTTTATAACTCAACTTTTATAACAGAATAGTTACCATCTGGATTTTAATAAAATCATGTGGATTAAAGGTGAAAAAATGAGATGAGCACAAAAGTCAATAATATAATATGGGATAATCTTATCAACTCATCTAACTATCAACTATTTCTATCTATTTGCTGAGTTATCAGTATCTGTGTCAGTTAAGAAGATGATGGAGCAAGTCTGTACACCATCCATGATAAACACAGATGGACTTTGTCTCTGTTGAAGCGAAATATAGCTATTGAACCTATATTTCTTTTTAGAATTTACCTATGTTTCATAACATGTATACCATACCTTCTTAAAATGAAGGCCATTGAAAGATTAGTGAGAGTATCTGATTCAGGGAAAAAATCTTTGATTCGAATTAAGCCCTTAAAAAAGCCAATGGAAGTTTAATTATGCAACTGAAAGAAGATAAGTTATGGCATCATTGCAAATAACCATTTTGGCATCTCCATTTTTACATTATGGTTTAGCATTACTAAACCATAAGACAAAATGAGACCTATACAAATAAACATACTACTCCTTTGAATATTGTCATTTGAATTAGAATTTTTTTAACGAATTTATGTAGTTGAGACTACATAAATCAATGTACAGAAAGGGTAACACATAATACACATATAGATGGATGGGTAAATGGATTGATGAATGTATGGATGAATGTATGGGGGAGTGGATGAGTAGGGTGAGGGTTAAAGATATGGTTATGGTTAGGGATAGGTTTGGGACTGGGTTTTTATTGAAGAGTATGAGAAAACAGGAATTTTGCTTGTAAAATTTTTTAATATGGTGAGGAAATTTAATATTATCAGGACTGTGGACTAACATGGTTAAAGTAAATTCTGATATTAGCTAGATATTAAATAAATAAAACTCCCATTGCCTTTAAATTAACCCTAAGATATATCTCTGGTGCAACTATGATCTTGAACCCACATAAAAAAGAAGATAAACTTTAAAAACCAAATGGACGTTCTGCCTTGTATTTAATATTTTCATCATTTCCTCTACAATGCCTTGAACCATGTTCCATTGTCTTTGACCTCCTCAGCAAACTTGGCAAAAGATGACCTAAGTCTAAGGTTCCCTCCATTAAGAGGTGTCCTTGATCGATAAGATCTCTGATAATTTTTTCTAGCAACAGCTGGCAGAGGTCCCACATCAGATGCAGTGTAGGTTAACTTCTGATTGGTTCTGCTGATTTCTTTATCATTTCATATTTAAAGTTGTGCTAAGAAAAGACTCTCTTGAAAGTGGATTGTCGCAACGGGCAAAAGTGCAATAGTATTTGGAACAAGGTTTGCTTTTTCAGATCAATCGTTGTGGCTAATAAAACAAGTTACATCGGGAGCCTGGTTTATTGTTCGCTTGTCATTCAAAAATTAGTTGGTTTTTTGCTAAATTTTGAAATTAAAAGGCCATATTTAAGTTTGTTCTCTATGGACGTATTATTTTAATTTAGAATTAGCATTAAAACTTTATAATTAAATAATTTCTATATTTTATCAGTGATGCATTATTTTTCCTCCTTGCAACCTAGCACTACTGTACTCTTCGAATACACCAAAATTCTGATTTTAAAAGTCTTCTGATGAGAAAGGGTTGATTGTATATAAGATTGCTGTTAGCTGCAAGGCATATTGGGGAAAAACTGCAGATTTTACACATTTTTCCTACCTTAACAATTATTTTGGTTGAATTATATATATTTTGCTAATCCGACACTGATAATATCTTGTGTTCATAAACTAGACCGGTTGAGAGCTGATTGCTCAGGCAAGTTTAGAGAAGGCCTGGGCCACATATTTAATTCAGTTTAATTCATTATTCATTTAGCAAATTTTACAACTGATGTTCTCACAAAGCAGTGTTACACAGTCCAGGTCTGAAACTCCAGGGAATGAGCCAAACATGACAGCTATGAGGAAACATTCCATAAATAATTATTGGGAGGGATTAGCAAGGAAAACCCATTCTCCTCAGTTCGACTCTGAGAGAAAGAGAGTCTCTGTAGTGACAACTAACAATAGAGGGTCTCTGTGTAAAGACTTAACCATTTAAGAACAGTTGGCAGTTGATAGCTAACAGAGTATGTACAGGTAACCCTTTGTTACTTTATGTCACAGAAACAAAAGGAAAAAACACAAGATCTTTGAACCTAGGAGAAATTTCAGGATAGGACAAGTGAACATTCTATGGGTTAAAAGTCAGTCAAAGCAGCTTTTGTCTGAGTCTGAAGGAGGAGTAGTTTTTTAGCAGTGTGTATTTGACACTTGAACTTAACACAAACTTCACAAATAACTTACCAAAAAAATAAAAAATAATAGAATTTCTAGAATCTTAGGGCCCGATTTTCAGGGTCAGTCACGAATAGTCTGAAGTCAGAAGCGCAGTTGTCTTTGGGGGAGGGGCCAGCGCAAAGCGCTATAATGCCAGGTGGAAAAGGGAACGTTGCGCCTGGCGCATAGTTCAAATGGGTTGTCTTAAATGAGTAAATTAGTCATGGGTGTGTTTTGGGCGTAGCATGCAATGAACCAATCAGAGTTCACACTCTCACTCCCTTTAAATACCCGGGGCATTTTCAATGGCGTGCTGATTACAATGAGGTGAAGACACTGGAACAATTGATCTTCGGGGATGGAGGGAATCCTCCCAAATCCTTTGCTAGGGGTGCTTATTGTTACAGTCTTCCTATCCATTTTAAAAGAGTGTATTTAGTGTAGTGCAGATATGATCGTTATTGCACATGTGATTTCAAAAACACCATATAACAGTGCTTTAAAAATCATCTATACCATGAAACTCAGTGATGAGGCGTTAAAATAGTTTTTAGTCAAATAAACATTGAATAAGTATTCTATTAAATAAGAATCGATTAAACAAAACTGTATACAATGCGAGAGCGTTTTATAACTAACAGAGGCCCGATCAGGAGAACGTTTTCTCGGTTCTTATTCCAAATAAAGTATTTTATTGGGTCAAAAAGATGTGTTCTTTCTTGTGATTTAGTTTAAACAC
>JBBKCR010054905.1:0-10669 GCA_037577295.1 Ladigesia roloffi | reverse complement strand
TCAGCCTCCTGCCTGGTGGCTCCAACTGCAGCATCCTTCTACCTCTGTAATCATCGTCTCTCCTCTGGACGTGTCCGTTGCATTAGTAATTAGTCAGCTAGATGTTTCGTAATAATTTAGCACTAAAATACACAAAATATCAGCATGAAAAAAGCAAAAAATATTTCCAGTTCCCGCAAACAATTGTTAGTTATAAAAATCTGCAAAGGTCCAACACCTTTGGGATGAACCGGGACAGAGATTGTGAGTCAGTTACTGACCTCATAAAGGCTCTACAGAATGAATGGGCACAAATTCCCACTGAAACCCCAAACAAAATCTTGTGTGAAACCTTCCCAGAAGAATAGAAGCCGTTATAGGTGCAAAGGGGGACCACAGGTGTGACCACAGAAGTTTGTAAAACTTGTAGGGTCACAAAGGTCTACAAAAGGTCAGACCAGGAAGTTAAAAGTTAAATTTTACGATAACGAAGAGATGACCTGTTTTCTTCTTAAGTTGAATCTCCCAGCTTGGTGAGAGTTCTCATTTTTTCATTGATGACGTTTACTGTGCATGGCAGGGCAAACACATGGAACTGAATCAGCTTCTCTTTTAACTGTCAGTGGGTCATTAGCTCTGACTTCTCTTCCGTTTTCATGTTGACTTAACGCTTTAATCGTTAAATCTACGCACACGCCTCAACGTTTTCAAACAGAATGACTCAGAAGGAGCCAGCCCATTGTTCCAGAGTTCTGTCCTGCAGTGAGGTCAGGAACCTGTATGGGCATGGTTTCAGAACGAGGGGAAGTTGCTGGAAAAGCCAAACCTGGAGAAATTAGAAGTTGTTTGCTGTGTGTTTTTGAGAGGGACACTCTTTAATCTTCTACATGCAACCATAGGGTTTGACACTTTGAAGCAGAGTCATAGAGCGTGAGCTGGAAGAGCACCCTGAGACACAGAGAGACAGAAACAGTACAGAAGAAGAGTTCTGCCTCTCAGAACTTTTCTTAATATGCCCAGAAATAAATCATCTTTTTATTTGGAGATAAATTCTGACTTGTTTCTCCCAAACCTCACTTTAGGAGAAATAAGGAATCCGCCTAAGACTAACGGTCTTCCGCCGCTCTGATACCACTAATTTAACCACTAAGACAAATTTCAGAAATTAATTTATGAGAAAACCCTCATTTTCTTTTGGATCTGCTAGTTTATCTGAGATGAATAATGATCAGAGCGGTGAGCGAAAAGAAAGAGATCTTTAGATCTTAAAGTGGGATCAGGCTGAGATTAGGAGAAAGCTCTTTCTCAGGAGCTGAATTTGAGAGAAAATTGTCAGAATCTTGTAAACTGAGCTCTGTTTTGTCAGGGAGAAACCAGCTGGATAAAGAAGAGCCTTATTCTGAAATTTGATTTCCACCAGGGTTAATAATCAGACCGTCTCAGACGGTCACATGAGTGCAGAATTTCCTGAACACGGCTGGACTGTGGCGGCGTGTCAGTGACCGATTGATTTATAGAGATATGGGAAAGTGTAGACAGAGCATGATATACAGTCCCCTCCACAAATAATAACCATGAGCAGAGCTGGCTTCTTTAGTGCTTATCCTTTTATTGTCCAAAATATTAAAAATGCTGTAATATTTTTTAACCCATAGCACCTGGAGTGTATTAATGAGTATATTAACACATTCCTCTTAAACTGGTCAGGGTCTGGGACTGGATTGAAAATGAGTGTCTTTGAATGTCCTTCAGGAAGCCTGGAGAACTGTTCCTCAACTACTAAAATACAAGAAAGTCTGGATCTTTGGAAGCAAAATATAAAGAAATGAAGTGTGGACAGACTACTGCACCTCTTTCTTAATTGTTTCAAGTCTTCTTTTTTACTAACAGTCATTGCAATAATAATCTACAGGATGCAGTTCGAACATTATGGAGCCAGTGAACCACTGTATGTTTTCTGGGAGATCTCATAGGCCACAAGCTTTACTGACCTTTAAGCCTGACCCTGAGACTTCAGGCATAGTTTCATATTAGTTTGTTTTATTGCTGTTGCGATGACATCATTTTCAATATCGTTGTTGTGATTGCACTGCGGCAAGATTGCAATCATTATATTGCAGTCATAAACGGGAAAATCGCAAAGCAGCATCTATAAATGGCAACATTAGGTAAGCATAACCTTCGGTTCAAGGTTGTAATTGCTAAGCTTCTTAACTCTGAGTAAACATTCAGAACAGGTCAATCACGGAACCACTGAACCATAGATTGAGATACGGCTCAAAACAGAAACTGTTCCTCTGATGAAAGGCAGGTTTGCCGTCCTACGGAAAGCTCTACAGAGGCGTGGGACTCATCTTCAACTCAGTAAAGTCCCTCTTCAAACAGAGCAGGCCAGAGAGTGATAGCAGGCTAGATTAAACAAACTCTCATTGTGTTTATACTCCATTTATACGTATGGTGCAATAAACCAACTTTTGTCTAATTTTCCTAGAAAATATAAAAAAATGAGGACTCTGTAATGTTAGGAAATCTGTTTGATTTTATTTAAATAATTACATTTTTAGAATTTATTTATTCAATTTTCTTAAAATCAACATAAATCTGTTAATTGAGAAAACAATGAAACTGAATCAGTTAAAACAGATTTAAATATGATGAGCTTTGGATCTAGCATGGTTCATTTAGTTCAAACTTACATCTGGTTTTTTTACAGATAGATAAATGTGCCATTTTTATTCAAATCACACTGGGTTTATTGGTATTATTACATAAATCTCACTCTTAATTGGTTACATATATGTGAAGGACAACTTTGCAGCACATAAAGCTGATTGGCCTGTGTCTGTTATATATAAGTAATTCAAATAGAAGGAAATTGGATGTGCAATTTAAATACATAAACACTTGAAAATGGGGTGCCAAAACTTTTGCACATCGCCGTTAATGCCGAGAAGACTTAGACAGCAGGGTAGGTCACCAAGTGGTTGGTGAGTGAAATTTCAGATGCTTTCTTTGTTGTTGTCACATTTTTCTCTGACAGAAGCCTTAATCACAGATTTGACGATTTTTCCCGGATTCGTCTGCCAAGAGCGGCGTCCGGATCCTTCATCTCTCACTGTGGGCCTCCCGTCTCCCTCCCTCCTCCTTCAGCTCTCCTGTAAGCCGTCTTTCAGCTCCTCTTCCTCTGTTCCTCCTCTACAGCCTTCGTGCCCTAATCCTCACCCCACTTCACACAGCGCGCTATTTAAGAGGACTTTGATCACCAGTTTCTACAGATCTTGGTGCATTACGTAACCAGGCCTCTTTTTCCTGCTCTTTTCACTGCCTCCAGCTTTCTTCAGCCATGAAGGTCTGCTGCTCGTAGCAGCACAGCTCGGTCTCTTAGTCTGCCTTTTCTTTGCATTCGCGGTCACTTGCAACCTCACTGTGCTTTGGATGTTGGGTTTCAAACACTCTGCGGGCTGAGATAGCGCCGCACTCCCAGAACTCGAGTGGACTGTCGGTCAAAGCAAAGGGAGCTTGTGGAGAAGCTCCGCAGCAGGAGAGAGCTCGGGCCTCCCAATAGACTGCATTCTTGCCAAAAAGCACTCGCTGCGCCATCCTGCCTGACACCACAAGTGAATCCCATCAATAATCCCACTAAGCCTGCCAACCGGCCCACTTTTCTATTTCCAGCTGTGCTGATGGACATTCTTAATTGCAAAGTGAGGTTAGATAAGAACGCATTTGAGCCAGTTCCATTAGGAAGATTTCAGAAAACTCACTGTAATTTGAATGTTCTCCATTGTGTAGACTTGCCCGGAGCAAACCTGCGTGCAGTATTCATCCATTAGACACTGTTCATGTACAGTTAATAAATAAGTCTTCTCTCATTTCTTCATATTTTACTTATAATGTTCCAGAATTGGCTGCATTTTAATGTGGCCTTGCATTCTCCAGTCTTCCTGAAGGATTTTCAAGGCTTATTTTCAATCCAGTCCCCAAACTGGACTAAATGTGTCGGAGGAATGTTTATTGTTTGTTAAGTGTTTTGTTAAGTGACCTACATATGAATCATTCAAGCAGAACAAAGCACATCTAACTGAAATCCTGAAGCAGTGGAGAATCAGGTGCAGAAGATTCCAGATGATTAGGCGGTGATCAGTATATTGGTGGTGCTGAATGCTGATTGGTTAGAACTCCTTTATCTAAGATTCTTGTATCTATTTACAGTAAACCATTTATTTGTTCAATTTTTTTTCATAAAATTAACTCAATATACCAAAAATAAAGTCTGACAGACAGAATTTTTTCACCTACAAGGTCATTTAAAGAAAATGTAAAGAAACGAAGGGTTTGCGTAATACTTTTGCACAGTTGTGCTTCACTTACACTGGCATAAGTAAGCTTTCAACAAGGAAGTGAATGTTCTTAAAAGGGGAATTCCACAGCATTTATGAAATTTCTGCATAATTGAGCATAACTGAGTCATTCAATGTGCTTTAGTTTGGAATTTCTGCACAGTGGTGGTGATAGAAACCAGAAGTTACAATATCTATACGGTATTGTCAAAAGTGATGGATGAAGCTACACATGTTCTTAATTTTATTAATAATTCTGGGCCAAAATGTCAAAGACAGTGGTATCAAACTCCTGTCCTGAAGGGGCAGTGTCCAGCACAGTTTGATGGTTTTCTTCCTCACACATGTTCACTATATCTAGTGAGGTGAATCAGGTGATTCTAGACCACAAACCTCCTGTTCCTCACCCCTGGTCTACGGCATCAAGAAATATTTTTAACTACTTCATTCACTAAAAAGGAGTTTTCAGAGACATTTGATGCCTCAGACATCCTGTTCCATTCACCACCATCCTGAACAACTCAAAATATCCCAGTCTTAGAATAGATTGTATTCATTCAGTTTATTGTTTTTATTTTTTAATTAGATTAGATTAAAACACTTTAAATGTCTTTAGGTTTAAGTTACTATTCATTGACTTTTCCCCAATTTAGTCATGTCCAATTCCACATGCTAGCTAAGACTCCACCAATCCCGGTGTGCCATCAGCACTGGGCAAGCTAGCAATAATGAATTTAATGCCTCAACACATTTGGAGGAGAACACTAATCTCCAGTTCTGTTAGACAGACTGCCACATTTTGGGGGAGTGCATCCTACCTGACCTCACATCCCACACTACTGTAGCCACTTTTGCACATTTACATGGCTGCACACCTCCTCTGCATGAACCGCAGTCATTTTCTCCATTCTGCAGCTCAGCGTTTTCACTGCTCCTTTGACTCAACGTGCTAATAAGCCGACAAGTTGAATCAGGTACATTAGAGCAGGAGGAATAAACTGAGTAACGCCGTGACCCTCCGGGGCAGGGAGTCGAGAGGACTGGATGTAAAAGCACCTTCCAAACCAGAGGTTTTTTTTTAATCTGGGCTCATTTTCTAAGAAAGGGATTTTGTTTTATCACCACATGTAAGTATAGGACATGTTCGGTCAGCGCCGCAAGAAGCGGCTTGCATTTAATCGGGAAAAGAAGATGAACGCTGGCGTACCACCCACGACACGTCCAACACAGCATCTCATGGAAACGACTGGAAAAAGATGAAATGACTGCAGTGAAATTTCCCTCCATCCCCCTGTCATTTGCTCATCCGAGGCATTTTTCGAGCGGCGGCCACAGTGGAAGGTCATACGGTCAGAAAATGAATGGGCAGCGGCCCGTGTCTGGTTTAAGGACCACTGCTAATTACAAAGCAGGGGGATTTTCCAGCGGCCTGTGACCGCCGCCCTGGGGGAATGTCATTCAGCGGAGAGGTTTCCACTGCACTGTAGGAGCATTCCATAGAATTAAGCTCTCGGAATGCCCTTGTGACCTGGAGCACCCGTGACCAGAGCACAACTCCTGCAGTCGGTCGCTGCATCAGATACGCGGAGAAACAAAAATCCAGCAGATCCAGTGCTAGCAATCCATCATTAAATTACATTTTCAAGTTAGTAGCAATCCGTAGGTCAGCTTTTATATGCCACCCCTGCATGTTCTGACCCCAGTGAGAGGTATTTTCCCACTGCTGAAGCACTGGGGCAATAGTATTAAGGAGGCGATAGCTTCACTAAGTGTTTTTCTTGCTATAAACTTATACCTGTACACTCTATATGTTCTTACACACATAATAAATACTCAGTATTTCTGACTGCTGGCTTGATGAACTACATAATGTGTAACACTTCAGATCAAGGTCAGTTTTGGTGAGTCTTTATGAGCTGCATGAACTTTCATGACAACTGTCATAAACCTACAGAAACATTCAGGAAGGATTCTTCAGACAAGCATCACTGGAAAGATAAGATGTTTGATTGTTTATCACAATAGAGCCGTGTGGCCTTGTGCACTTGCATCCCTCATCTGAAATCTATTTCACTCCCTTTCTTGGTGTCTAGACTCTTGGATTTATATTTTGAATCGCAAAAAAGAAAAATACATGAAAATAAGAGAAACAATTCTACAAACTAATGTAATAATAATGAAGACCTCTGAGAGTCTGTTTTTGTCTGTCAAGTTGCAAATATTTTAAATATTTTAAAGTCATAATAATTATTACATTTGTTGTTGTGAAGAGCTATTTCTCTTATTGTCTTGTATTTGTGTTGTTGATTTGAGAAAGGCAAAAACCCTCTGGTCCACTCAAATAAACAAAGCAGCCATTAAATTCACAGTTTTTTAAATGGAAAAAATGGATACTGATTAGTGATTGTTCTACAGAACCGTTTCTGGGTGCTACACGTTTTGGTTACCGAATGTCCAAATTCATCCGTTTATACCATAGTTATTCAATTAAAAGTCACCGAGGTCCAGATATTAAATTTCGGCCAAGTAGAAGGTCCAAACTGAAGTCCATATTGTAGCCTTCCCCCATGTCCCCATGTCCACATTTTCACATCGTTTCCACAAAATGTATTGTTCAGTCCAATGCAGAAAAGGAACTGAGTGCACAACTCACTATTTTTCCATGAATAAAAGTAGTCCCAGGCAAATAAATAAAAAAATTACACAGCATATTTCCGTATCGATCAAAACGTGTCGTAAACTCTTTTTTTTCCTCGGGTCGAGTTGGGTTTTGGGTCCACGCGTAGTTTTGCGGGGTGGTTTTGATCTCCTGACGGGGCGGTTTGGGCGGTCTTTAAAAAAAAGACGACCTGCGGAACACCACAACTGTTGATAATGAAATAAAAGCCATTTGGGAGCCGAAAGAACCCAAACTTCCCTTCACTAGTAAACTGACGAGTGAAGCTGTTGTTGTATTAACCGGATTAGCAACGCCCGCTGTCAATCCACGACCGTCCAAAATAACCCTCTAAAGAAAATGACATAATCTCGTGAATTTACCAGACTGGTCACGGGTCCGGAAAGAACCAGCACTTGGAACCGCCATTAGGTGATGTCTGGTTTATACCTTCGTTCCAAAGCAAAATAGTATTAGAGCCGTTACTGAAAAGCTCACGGTGGGGGCAGGTCGAGAATAAGATCAATGTTTAATGGAATTCTTTCTCGTCCACATTCCTTTCTCCGTGTCACACGTCCATCTGAGTGGAGATCAGGAGAAGGGTTGCCAGAGTAAACAGGGGCTCCACTGGTGTGAGGGAATCAGCATTGTTTAGGACAGCGAGGCAGGGCAGTGAAAACCAGGCTTGAAAAATTCCTGGAAATACATACAGTTGGCAAGGAAACGGGCTGCTTTTATGATTTCAGCCTGTGTGTTTCACTTCAGTCTAAGGAGCATGATGTAACCGTGGGCCAACAGGGGACATTTTAGAGAGGGAAAAGTGGGGGAATGGCATTTTCAGAATGTTGTTTGGAGAACTGTGCCGTCTCGGAACCCCAGGTTCCATTTATTCCAAGTGGGACATAGTGGGCGGCTGCTAATATGACAATTATTTATACTGTTACTCTCCTCTGGCTGAACAAGGCAAAGAGAACTGACATTTCTATACTGTTCACGTTAAGCGGTCCTCAGTCAACAACACTCCACGGTGAGAATTCCTCTCAAAGACGCCTGAAACTGCACCAATACTTGTGTTTACCATGCTGTCACTGCCTCCAAAATTACTGTTCTTCAAACACTCAGAGCTTCAGAACACATCCCTGACCAACAGCTCGAGGGATTTGCAGAAAAATGGCCCTCAGGATCTCTGCAGATCTTCTTTTCTTCTCCGAGCAGCTTCTTAATTAGTCTCGAGAGATTACTGAAGTCACTGAGTGTACATGCAGCCCAATAATGCATTACAAAATGAGACCTGCTGATATCAAATACAGATTAGAGCTTGGGATCAGCACCAAAGAGGACCCTCATTTATAGTCAGCAGACACGGTGGGTCTATGAATAGTGTGCATAATTAATCAAGGTAGACAAAGTGAGTTTAGAACAGGAGGAAATGAGGACAGATATTATGTAATTATGATTTACTGATGATTTTTGCTCTTGTACGTGGTGTAATTATTGACACTGGACTGGATTAGAAGCCAGAGCTTCGCTGGGTTTGAGATTTAGCTTCTTTTGTCAACTCATTAACTCAACATTGTACATTTTGACCTCCGGAACCGTTATTTTTGTCTTTTTCTATTTATGTGAAATTACACAACATCTTTAATCACTGGGGCGCCATAGTGGGTAAATATCATGAAAACATTTTATTCCAAACAGTCTGTATGTACAGTGATAGGGAAACAAGTACTTGGATAGTTTTGATATTTAACTTAAAAAAGTCTTCCAGTTTTTAGATGCACTTCAGATACACACATAATATCTTTGGACATTTATGTATGAACAAAAAGTATTTATTCATCTGCATAAACTAAGATATAGTGGAAAAAATTATACTCATGCCAGGGGACTACATTTCTAAATAAATTTGGCCAAACTAAATAAATCCCTTAGAGGCCAGGCTTCAATTAGTTCAGTTGCATGTTTTGGGGTGTTGACCCTATTTTCTGCACATTCAGTTTCTTGTGGAATAAGTTGTGACACTTCTCAGTACATTTCTCTGTTCAGTGGTGTGTAATATCCCAGCACTGTTTGAGTAGAAGCCCTTTAGTCATGATGCTCCCACCACCATACTTCACTCAGCATTAGAGAGGTGTCCTTAGGGTCGTATGGTTCTATCTCCAAACTTGACGACCTGAATTGTTGACCGATACCAAGGGGGAAATATTTGTCATTGAACTTTCCAAGTGCAAAAACCTTTCAACCAGTTGTATAGACAGGGCTGCCTGAGGTCTATGTTGTGTCTCTAGAGCTGCTGAGTGTTGTTTAACTGTGTAGTTTGACCATTACTGATTTCTTTCAGGGTCTTCACACCAAGCATTGTTGCCACGTGTACCTGCATTACTCCATTTTTGAGGTTTTTGGATTAAAGTCCTGTATCAAGCCTCTCAAAATTAGGCTTCATGTCTGACATTGTATGCTTTGTTCCAATGTTAGTAAAGACAAATATTAAAATTAGTACTAAGAATTTTTTTTAATATCTCTAGTAAGTTTATTTGGACTTTTAATTTGACTTTTTATATTATATTGTTTTTGTTTGATTCCAATTCTGATTCAAATTTCAAGTCATTCTACGGAAGGTTAGAAACAGTCATTTGAAAATGAGATACACTTCATGAAACCACATCAGAATCATAAACAGGCTTCAAAATACTAGGAAAAGTGTAGAATATGAGCCCTTTAATGGTGTGTAATGGAATATTACTACTCATTTCTCGGGATGAGTCACTGGATTGCTCCTCATTTGTCAGCATACGAAATTAAACTGATTCTATGGGACGAATCCAGTATATGTAACATCCAGTGCGTACGATCCATGTCTTGCGTCACTGCCATTGTTTTCCGTTGTAGCCCGAGGGCCTCAATATCGAACTTCACACAAATGGACCAGGAATTAGGCCAAAGGTTTATTGACGTTCTGAACAAATGGCTGAGGAAACCCCATCCATATAAACACACAAATACCCAGGCCTCGCCGCAGCTGTCGAGGCTCATCACCGCGGTGGAGGGTTACTCCCCGGCACACCTTAGGGATTCACATTCCAGGCGCCTGAGAACTCTCGGTGAAACTGATGCAAGCTGCAAGAAAGCAGAAAAAACAGAGGTTGCAACACAAAGAGTCATCGAGAAACCAAAGAACGCCAGGCGAGGGGTTACCTGAGAGCACGGGGGGTGGCTCCTCCTCCAAACCTGTCTATACATGACCAGTAACCAACCAAGCAACAGTTCACAGGTTTGTGTGTGTGAATGGAGGAACATTCCAGAACACAGAGGGTGGTTTATTTATATCAAATTCCGTCTTTCAGCAGCTCATACTTATAAAAGGAAACAAAGCATGCCGCCACCTTTGTGTTTATGAGAGCCGGAGTTTCGCCCTGCAGACCTGGGAGAGCCGTTTTACTACTGGCGAGCGGCTCGGCCCCCTCAGGGAGAATATTCATATAAACTGTAACCATGTTATTAATGTGTCAGCCAGATGGGACCAGCAAAAAACTACCGTTCATTATTCGTGTGTAAAAGACCTGCGGCTGAATTCAGCCCGTAAACTAGAAATGAAACAAAGCACAGTGTTCACATTCTCCTCAGTTATAAAGTCACAAAACTAAAACTAGGCTGAGCAGCAACAAGGAAACTCATACATGTATATATATATATG
>JBBKCR010054835.1:0-10672 GCA_037577295.1 Ladigesia roloffi | reverse complement strand
GGCCGGAAGTACCGCCCCCATTGCTTACAACGGGACCCTATGGAAGTGTCGCCACTCTGTTTTCTCTACCGCTCTGGGTGGCACTAAACTGCTAAATGCTGAATGGGTGGAACTAAACTGCTAAAGGCTGAATGGGTGGAGTTAATATGTTAAATGCTTAATGGGTGTGGCCTAACCTGCTGAAGGCTGAATGGGCGAGGCCAAATTGCTGTAAACTGCAGGCTTAATTGGCAGAGAGGAAATGCTGAAGCAGAATAGGTGGAGCTAAACAGATAAAGACTGAATGGGTTGGGGGTAAAACTTCAAACTAAAGGGGATGGGCTAAACTGGTGTGGGCTGAACAGGTGGAGTTTATTATCCAGAAGCTGGATGAAACTCTGTCCGTGGATGTGACATCAAAACCATGACTAATTTAAAGCTGTCCATCAAATGACTGGGGGCTGAATGGTGCACCTTGAAATTTTAACAATATCTGCGCTTATATTTTTAACCAAAAACAAGGGGAACAAAATATATTATTCATTTTCTGTTTAAATTTTAACATTTTGGGCAGAGCGAGCTACTCTCCAAATCCTTATTATGAGTTGAGATTGATAGAGACCGGAAGAACTAGTGAGGCAACACTGTGGAAACTTTCCTCCAGGCAAACACGAAAATGTCCATGGAGATTAAAAATGTTGATATTCTTATTAAAAAACTTTCCTAGCAACGTCCTGGTGAGCTGTCGCCAAGGCCTCAAGCCACAGTGAAGTGAAGATGGTGATGAAATGGATACCTGTTGTCTGCAAATGTCAATATATTTTTAACAATGAGCTGAACACACTAGTGTGGGCGTGCTGTGGGCTGTTCTAGGTCTTGGTTCTAACAGAATCTTCTCTAACTGGACCATCATATTGACAGCAAACAAAACATCCTTCCTTGTGTTTTATTTTTTCACATATATTACAGTTGTGTACCAAAAAGTTTGTCCCTTCATAAAAGGGGCAGTGCCGTGGGCAGTAAAGTGGAATCTAAACACGAGACCACAACAAGACCTGAGAGATGGCATAAGAGAACATGTACACAAATCACACGTGTGGAGATCCTTCACTCTAGAACAGAAACAGCAAGGAGACCTGCAGAACCTGCAAGTCAGAGTTAAAGGACAGTAACAGAACCGGTGTTCTGCAAGGGTCTGAAAGGGCACCGCTAGCTAACATGGCTTACGCTAGCTAACATGGTTAATGCTAGCTAACGTGCTAATGCTTGCACTGCCGGGAGTCCAGTCCAGAGAACTCTGAGTGGCCCCGCAGCTTAAACTGTTCCTACATTCTGTTGTACTTAAGTTTACCAGAACAGTCGAGGTATTAGCCTCTGTTTAGTTTAGTTTAATTGTCATGTTGACTGTTAATGTTACAGAGAACTTTAATAAAAGTTACTCGCATGTGTGTGACGTCATCACGACTCGACTATCTTAATGGATTAGTCGACTTGAAAAGTCTGAAGTCATTAATGCCCTACTGTATGTCCTCTTTTGTAAATTGAACTTCTTCACATAATTAATGCATGTTGTATGTTTTACAGATAGTTGCTTAAAAAAAGTGGAGGTAGAGTACATGATGTTTTCAGATTGTAACTAGTGTGTATTCTACATTTAACCCAGGAGATTCATCCTGGGGTGGTGGTGGTCTAGGGGTAGGACCACGTGGTCATGGGTTCGAATCCCACCTTCAGCACTCCACCACTGGGTTCCTGGTTCAACTCCAAGTTGCCGCCCCCTATAGGTAGAGAATTTACGGCTAAATATTCTACATTTAAGCCATAAACATAAATATCCAGGATATACCGATATATCCAAGGGTGTGACAGTATGGACGCATCCATGTCCACTGACTACTGAATTGTTTTTGAGAGTAATTACGAACAAAAATGTAAATACATCTAAAGGGGTGGGGCTAAACTGATGTGGCTGAACAGGTTAAATGTAACTATGTCTAAGGATGTGACTTCAACCATGACTAATTTGAAAGTTTCCATCAAATGACTGGGGAGTGGATGGTGCATCTTTACATTTTAACTATATCTGACCTTCAATTCATAAATAATAATCATTTTTAATTATTATTCCTGCATTTCTAACCCAGTAGCTTTGTTTGATTAGCTGTTCCATGTCTTGTTAATGTGTGATTGGCTGAAACTGCCTTAAACATAAGAGATCAGTGCACTGGTTTGAGGATGCAGACGAGAAATAGGACAGCATTTGGTATTGATTCAGTAATTGACATGTGTTAAACCGATAATAGTGATGTTAACAATATCATTAATTGCCAATTATACAGATATTAAAGTAGGATCATCAGCATCCATAATTATTTTGCCAAGACTTATTTAGTATTCAGCCTCGCTCTATCCACTTCAGTTAAACTGGCTGGTTTATTGGCTGCACTTTTAAGATTGACATGTAAATCGGCTTTTCTCTGATAGGCTGTCGTGTCAGGGAATAAAAAAGTTAACTCAAAGAGCCTTTTTTTTTCTGAAAAAAAAAACTGGTCTCCTACCCCCTGGTGTGATAAAAGGCAGACTTCTGAACCATGACACGCCAGAGGAGGCTTCAGAAGAGGCTGGCAGGGAGAGAGAGATTTGGAAGAAAGCAGTGTTGAGAGAGTGACACGAAATAAAAGAAAGTACGAGTGTGTGAGGGAAACAGCGGGCAGGGGCATTCAGAGTGTGATGTATAGAGAGGACCCTCGCCAGGCAGGTCAATAGGTGGTGTGGGAAGGACGAGTTCTGACTGTTGTTCTTGGGAAATACTGCCAGAACCACCAGACAGATCACAGGAAGCTTCTGAAGGTCACTGAGGCTTTTGTGAGGGAACAGTGTGTGAGGAGCAGTGTGTGAGTGTGCAGTGTGTGGGGAGCAGTGTGTGTAGGAGCAGTGTGTGGGGGAATATTGTGTGGGGAACAGTGTGTGGGGGATCAGTGTGTGGGGGATCAGTGTGTGGGGAACAGTGTGTGTGGGGGAGCAGTGTGTGGGGATCAGTATGGCGGGGAACAGTGTCTGGGGAATCAGTGTTTGGGGAACAGTGTGTGGGGGATCACTGTTCGGGGAACAGTGTGTGGGGGAACAGTGTGTGGGGGATCAGTGTGTGGGGGATTAGTGTGTGGGGAACAGTGTGTGGGGGATCAGTGTGTGTGGGGGATCAGTGTGTGGGGAACAGTGTGTGGGGGAACAGTGTGTGGGGGATCAGTGTGTGGGGGAACAGTGTGTGGGGGAACAGTGTGTGGGGGATCAGTGTGTGGGGACACTACCTGCAGCACCTAGACAGCATTACATTACATTACATTACATTATATTTGCTTGGCAGTGTTTTTATTCGAGCAACATATAAAACGAAGAAAATGCTCCAGAATACCAAAACATTCTGGACTCCAGGCTTCCACCTCTGTGGACCCAGTTTGGGTTCTGAACCTTTACTGTTCCAGCAGGACTGTGTCCCAGTGCACACAGCAGCTCCATAAAGACGTGCTGGAGGGTTTCAGTGTGGAAGAACTGAAGAACTTAACTGATCCACACAGAGTCCTGACCTCAACCCCATCCAGCACCTTCGGGATGGAATGGAACGGAGATTGTGATCCAGAACTTCTCGCCCAACATCAGTGTCTGACCTCATAAATGCTACAGAATGAATGGGCCTTCCAAAAGCTGTTATAGCAGCAGAGTGGGAGTGTCTCCATATTAAAGTCTTTGCGTTTGAATGAGAAACACCTACTCAGTGCCATCATTACGGTATGGTATGACATGGTCATTATAAATCAAAAAGCTTCCTATAGAGCTTTTCAAGGGCCACTAAATTATGGCTCCTGTGCTTTAATTGAGAGCTAAAATTGAATATATCTGACATGTTTCATCAGTGGCTTCAGGGTCCTCCAAAGTGATGCAGTTGCAGATATTTGAAAACCGCGATGAACAAGAATGTAAATTTTAGAGGCAATTAGTAAAAAGAGTATTTTTGAGGTGGTTTAATGTTTTAATTACTTCCTGTCTCCTGTCCTGTTGAGACCGTGGCTACGTACAATCTGGCCAAGCGGCATAATGTAGACGAGGAAAAAAAACGAACCAACAGTTCTATTTATTTTAAAACATTTAAAACTTTTTTTCATGGTGGTTTTTCAGGTAAAAACCTTCATATGATTAAAGTGTCTGTGCTAGTGTGGTCTAGTTTGGTAATGATTATGTTGGGATTCGACAGAGTGTCTTTCTGTCTGGAGTGGCAAACTGGAAGTAAAGGAGGCGGCAGAGGAGAGGAATTAACGTTTTTGGCGAGAGGAAGGTCCATTAGCAGGCTTCAGGAATCGGACTGCATTATGGCGAAGGGCAAACAGCATCATGATCAATTTCCCTCCAATAAGCAGCAGGAACTGAAAATAACTTCCTATTAAGCGTATAAGGCACGATCTGAGTGTATAAACATCGGAGTCGGAATCCAGCCGAAACACAAAGTATTTAAAATGTGCTTAAGCCTTCTTAATTTACCCCTGAAAACACACCAAACCTCTTTAATTAAGTATCTATTAATTAGTGAAAGCTAGATTTGCGTGTGAAATATGGAGGGCTATGAGTGCCAATATTAAATGTATAAATATGTCAATGACTAAACCATCATTAATTGTTTAAAATGGGAAATATAATGATAAATAATGACTTTGAATATTTAAATGTTGCACATTTACTTAATTAACAATGTTTTTGTTAATGAACAATATATATATTTTTTTTTTAATTAACGACACATTTAATTATTTTATATATATACATTTTATATATAAAGCCACATTTAATTAATTATGTTTTTTATAACACATTTTAAACCATTAATGAACAGATTTTTTTGTTCTTATATAGTATATTAATATATTTATTTTAAGACATTTCCTCCTATTACAATAAGTCCTACCAAATGTTACTGCACTGGTGGATAATTTCACTTGTTTCAAGTCACTTGTTTCTAGAAACAGAAAAATATATCTTAAAACAATGATAATATATTATATAAGAGCAAAACAATCTGCTTTTGTTTAGTATATTATTCTCCAAACAAGATCAATAAGACGTTTAGGATGGAAATACGATTGCAGGTCTTGATTAGATGAGGAGTTTTGGCAGTGTGTTTGTTTATGTTTTGATTTGCGTTCTCTCTCTGCAATCATGTCTTGCACCATAGTTCTTGGGGGACGTTGTTTGTTTTCACTGGCTGAAAGGACAATAACCTCCTACTTGATTTGATTTGATGTGATTTTAAGCAGCTCAGCTTCACCCTTCCAGCGCCGGTGGTGCCGTCTGATTGGCTCAGGGTGGAATTGGACATGAAATTGCAGAGAAAATCAAGAAACACATCAAAAATGCAGGACTGATGGCACCTCCTTCAACTGGACGCGGTGCTGGCCGAGCTCAGGCATGAGAACCAAATGTTCCCTGCTCAAATTTAGACAATAAAATGTGCCTTTTGGAACCAGGCAGGACTAACCTGGAACACTCAACACTCCAAATCCCCCCGGACGTCACTACCGACACCGCTGAGTCGATCACACAGAGGCCTGTAGCAAGCAAGTGTGGGGTCTCGGAGACCACCCCCCTAATGACATACACAAATGTCTGTATTTATTATTTATATATTTATTAATTAGTTAAAAGTGTAAACAGTAAATCCATAGTATTAAATTTGGAGTGTTACATTGAATGAACACTTTAAGAGTGTGTAACACTTGGTACACTAATAAGAATATAAGATACTTATAATAGACTAATAAGAGTATATAACACTAATAAAACACTACTAAGCGTATATAACATTTAATACACAAATAAAAGTATATAACACTAATAACACACTACTAAGTGTATATAATACTAATAGTACATGAATCTGAGTATATCACACTTATAATACATTAATAAGTGTTTAGAACACTGAGAATACACTAATGAGTATATAAGACTAAGTATACATTAGAGAACAAAACACTACTAGTACATTTAAAATGGCAAAAAAACGGTGTTAAGTCATATCAACAATATTGAGTATAACACAGCTAGTCTTCTTTTCCAACATCCTTAACTTTGCACATTCAACACTATTAGTGTAATTTTAATACTAAATTGAATGGGACCATGTATGCTCAGAAATAGGGTTAAAAATCAAATCTTTAAGAGATAATTCAACACTAACTAATTTACGATGTACATTTTATTGTATTGTTTTTTTAGCTTTTAATCTGTTGTTTTGCTGCTCTAACCATTGTACTTTTTGCTATAACTTATCCTGTGTACAGTTCTATTCCATCTTCTCATCTTATAAGGTTTGTTATAGCTACATGTGCAGTTCTACACCCACGGCCACCTGTGGTACCGTATACTTCAATTATCCCAGAATCTGACTGAGAAATAATAATAATGGTCATGCAAGTTACATTTTATTATTGTTAACGAGGCCCACAAGATCACAGTTCATAAAGACATAGTGGTGCACAAAGAATCATTTTGCATCATTTTGTTTTTGCTAGACTTAAGGTCATCATTAGTGGCAATTAGATGCCTTAGGGGCTGCAGCCTCGTTTTCTGCCCTGCTTCCTAAAATGTGCCCAGGGCCAGAAATCCGTGCTGAGTTTGAAATAGACAAATTCATTAGCACTATTTGCATGCCAGAACTTGGCCTTCCAGGTGGATCCTGCCTCACATGGAGCTTATCATATATTCTGCTCGACTGGGAACAAAGGGGAGTCACAAACAAAAACTGGGCAAGACGTCAAATTTGATTACGTCAATCTCTGTTCATTCTGAATAAACCCGTCTCTGTCCTCCCCTCTGGCACGAGTTCATCCGAGCCAACAAGGCAAGAACTGATTAGGTTTCTGGCATAGCAGAATTGGGCAGGCGCGTGTCGCTGGTCCTCTAGCTCTCTTCAGGGCTTCAGGTGGGCTGGCTTGCTTCCCTGCTGAATGGCTGGGGTAGATTATCATGTGGTTGTAATTGAACACCTGGAAAAGGGGTTGTAACCCGGCGTTGGAAAGAACATTTCAAGCTAACTAGTAGGGCTGGACTCGAATATTCGAAAATTCGAGTATTCATTCGAGTTTTCATTTTGAGATTCGAATATTCGAAAGAACAACAACAAAAAATATTTTACACGTGATATCAATCCTTGCAAAACAAAAGGCGTTGAGCTGCAGACTCCTGGAGAGTGGAGCGCCACAGGAACCACGTGACCTCCACTCTTTACAACCCATGACGTCAGTTATAAACTAGTGGATAAATACGTAAACTCCGGAATACAGCATTTTTCAGTTGGAAATAATATTGACACCACATATTTAATGATATTAATTAATAATATTTTGTTATTTATTTAGTTCATTTATTCGGCACATACTAAACACTCAATATGACCTTTCCAACGAGCCTGAGCACGGAGTTCTCCTCCACCCAGAACCAGAGAAACTTTCAAATGCGCTCCGGTGCATTTCTCCTCGCAGCTCGGCCGCAGATAGAACAGCTTTAATAGGAGGAATACTAATATACACACTAATATACACACTAATATACACACTAATATACACACTAATATACCCACTTCCAACCAGAACCAGAGACACTTACACGTTAACCTTCACCATACTGTGAACTGCAAAAAAAGTAAGAAAAAGGGTTTATTTTACACTTCACCGCCACTGTTTACAGCTGGCTGGTGGTGGAAAAAATGCATTTGAGTTGGTTTTGAGATGTTTGTGCGAGTTTTGTGGCTTTTTGTGAAGACGCTATCTGGCTAGCCGTTTTCCACTGGCTAATACACTGGCGAATAGGAGCTTGCCAGTTGGCAGTCTCACGGCAAATTCAAAATGGGCCCTGTGACTATTGAGGCAGAAAAAGACAAGCTGTGTTTAGCTGTTTGTTTATTTATAATTATACTTTGAAAATATGGATTTCTGAATCCAAGATGAAGAATACAAGATAAGAATACATTCAGACCCCTTAACCGAAGCTTCGAATATTCTATGTTGTTCTCTACCGAATACTCGAAGCTCAAAAAATGGCATTCGGACCAGCCCTACTAACTAGAATGCAATTTCTCATTCTGATTCTGAAACAGGTTTTGGAAAGGACTTTATAAGCTAACTAGATTTATTTTTTTCTGTTTCTGATTTCTGCAAGACAGTGTGCTTACATCGTTGCTATAAATGACTGTATTTGGAGACCTAAAAATTGGTCTAATGGCCAAAAAATCTTCTCACAGCTTTGATTCAAACTTGCCCCTGTTCTGATTTTCTTAATTCAGTGCAAAGCATTTTGCTGAAATTTACTGGGGGCATCACCGGACTGCCTCTTACCAGGCAGTTTATGGTGAGGTACTTGCCAGAAAACAGGTGGGAAAAACCTGCATAGCCACGTTCACCGGCTGATTATCTGTGACTGAACCACAACCAACAGTAACACAGTAAAAGTCTGTTTATGAGTGGGATGTCTCTTTAACTCTGGAAGAAATCATTACTCTGCCTTTTGAGGCTTTTAAGCTACAGAAGCGATGACATCACATACCCTCGCTCTGGCACACACTTTTAAGGTGACTTGACTGTCTGCCCTCTCTTTATATTAAACTTGGTCCCTGATCAACTGATCTGAAGATAAATTTATTACATACATGAACATGTATTTTGATGTGGAAATGATGATGGTAATATATAGAAGGAAATGAGATGCTTCATTCCAGCTATAGAAATGATTAATAATAATAATAATAATAATAATAATAATAATAATAATAATAATAATAATAATAATAAATATATCTTACTAGTGATATAGGCCATTTTCATTCCATTGTTCTCAGATTTGAATAGCCGAGGGGCTCTGTTTTCCTCTGAGCAAAGCTATGAAGTTGAAATCAGATAACCAGGGAAGGCACAATACAGGTAAAACACAATGATTGCATTGTTAGTGATACCGTCTACTGAGGCTTGTTGTGTGCCAATCATTACTTTGCCCACAATGACCCATAATTAGCTGTGATTTCACATCTTTGCACTCCTGAACGTTTCACTCAACAAAGCGAAGAAGCTGTGATAATGATCAGGTGTGTCAATGTGCTCAATCTGTAATTGGCATGTCTCTTTGTGGATATGAATGAGGACTGCTGCCTAAGACCTTGCTAAGTGGTATACTGTATGGACGTTATAATTCATCAAATGTGTTATTGTGGGTGTTTGCTTTAGACAGCAAAGCTCGCTTTGTACTCCTACTCAGTAAATAACATAAGGAGTGCCATGGCTGAAATTAAAATGGTGATTGAAATAGGGTAATTAGCACCTACCTTACATTATGACCTAACGACAAAAATACACTAGGACTGGTCATTCATGCAGATACATATTGACTGCTGAATTTTAATTTTGTCCATTTTGTTGAGACAGCTAAATGAAAATCTAGGTGCATGTGAGCATATGTAAAAATTCCAAATTTCTCCTTGAGGGGTTCTTGAGATATATAAATGTTCTTTTCTAAACTGGTAGTCGAGAAATTCCCAAAAGCTACTTTGCACCTACTAAACTTCAGGAAGCGCTTTTTTGGAAAGCACACGCCCAACAAGGGACACAAAGCTGTTACTGAGTATCATCCATGTAGGGCTACCAGTGCACCAAGTTTCATGCGGATTGGTGGATTCTGAATATATTAAATTGTCAAGCGAATTTGGCGCCAAAAAAAAAGCAATGGTCAAAATAATGTGATATACTCAATACTTAGCTCAAAGTGAAGAAACAGTGATGTAGACAGAAAGGCATAATTGGTATATTCCTGTATGCACAAAAACACATTAGCAACACTCTCTGATACAAAGCAGTCGTCCACTCGCCACACGTCAAAACTTCACCATCTGTTTCTGAAACTCATTGACCTTCTCTTCTGTAGGTCTGACATTTCTATAAGTGCCTTAAAGCAATTCCCAGCTTGTGTTGTGATTCTCTGGAGTGTTCAGAAGCTGCCTGCCTTTTGCAGGAGATGTATTTTTTAAAAATTGGCAGAAACAAAGGGGTTAAAGTGCAAACCCATCGTCAGCAATATGCTCCTTCTGATCCTCCTGCAATGAAACAGATCAATACTGAGTTTTTCCAGAGTGACGTATGTGTTCTGCCATCTATAGAAACACATCCAACAATAAAGGCAGTCTCAGGAGACCCTGTGATCCTGCAACAAGAGCATCTGGTGACAATAATGAGTGCTGGGCTTAAAACGGTGGAGAGGAATCTCCAGTCCAACATCCTCGTCAACACTGCTGTAAAGAGAATAACCCTGACGTTAGCATATGGAATGAGAAGGCTATAATTAAAGAAATATGTGATCGTGGGTGTATGTTTTAGGCTGCAAAATTTGCTTTATACTTCCGACACTTCTATATACTATATTAATGTGAATGATACAGAGTCACGATCCGATACTTCTATATACTATACTAAGGTGAATGATTCCGAGTCCCGATTCGATTCTTCTATATGCTATACTAAGGTGAATGATACCAAGTCCCGATCCGATACTCCTATATACTATACTAAGGTGAATGATACCAAGTCCCGATCCAATACTTCTATATACTATACTAAGGTGAATGATACCGAGTCCCGATCCGATACTTCTATATACTATACTA
>JBBKCR010054817.1:0-10672 GCA_037577295.1 Ladigesia roloffi | reverse complement strand
TCTATCTATCTATCTATCTATCTATCTATCCATCCATCCATCCATCCATCCATCCATCCATCCATCCATCCATCCATAATTATTTATCTATCTGTCTTTACTGATGGTTAATAGATTGTGAAGGTTAAAAAGTAGAATGCAATAGAAGTGATTTTTGTGCTGATAAAATAAACTTTAAAAACATAGTCATATAGACCCTCTTTTTTTTAAAGAGGATCCTGAATGCTGTCATTGTATTTTTCATTCACATGTTTAGCATTTACCTTAAAGATTTACTTTATACTACAGTATTTCTGCAGGTAGATTATGTAATCCATTAACTGCAATTACTACACCACCACTGGAAGTATGGTCATTTTAAGGAGAACTCTTTATTTGTAAAATTTGCATAACACTATATTTTATTTACATTCCTTTGTGGAAAAGACCTGAAAAAAGAGGGAAAAGAAGTTTTGTGGACAGGTGCATAAACCAGACAAGGCATACAATGTGATAAATTGGATGTGAGTAGGCTGGTGCATCGCTTGCAATTTTTATTTATTTATTTATTTATTTATTTATTCCGCGACGTTTCAGTCATGCATCATCCTTGAGTGTACTTAAATCAACATACACCCCTAAAAATGGACCCTGCAGGGGTTCTTTCGCGAAAACGCTAGAGAATGTTTTACAACGTTGGGTTGAGGGCCACATAGGGTTCCATCATTATTACAAGTCAAAGAAACGTTCTGTTTCGGTTCTACAAGGAATTAATCAATTAATTAGATTAATTAGTTTTATTAAATTTTTTTGGGAAAATATCTTTAAATGTCCAAGAACGAAGTCGTCGCACTGACGCGAATACCGGCCTGTGATTTTCTACACACGCACACACTGCTCCGTAAGTAATGAGCCCTCAGCAGCGCATCAGACTGTCCGTTTTTTGAAAGGAAATGGGCCTTGTCGTCTCTCAGGGATTGGTTCCTAAACGAGAGCAGAAAACAGCAATAAATCACACCGAGTGGTTGTGCTGGCACTTTCTGAAACGAAACTTTAAGTAAAAATTAATCATTTAAATGCTTTAGAGCAGGAGTCTGGAGGCGGTTTCGGAAGGACTCGTGCCATCAGTCAGCTCTGCTGGTCTTGGTTTAGCTCAGACCAGCCACACCGCTGCGCTGGGACCGGCCCGCTTGGTTTGGACCACATTGTTCAAACGATTGGATCACTTTCATTTAGTGCCAGAAGAAAACAGCCAGTACGACAGAATGGACAACAAAATGGGCAAAGACATGTGTTATCACCTACTCTCACTTTCCCCAGTGGATACACAGAAACACTGGTCGCCCTGGCACCAAACGCCACTCACCGAACACAAGACACACACGGGTCCCCTCCCCATTCAACTCAAGTCGAGTAGGTTTAATATCTTTTCAGCTCTATACAGAGTACATGAGGAAACACGTTTTTTCTCCAGGACCACGACTTTCCTCCTGGACTGCAATTTCTTCTAGAGTTTCCCTAAAGCTCTGCAACATTCCTCCAAGACTTCAATGTTCCTCTAGTATAAAACTACCCCTCGAGGACCACAACTTTCTTCTGGGACTGCAATGTTCCTCCAGAACCAAAGTGTCCCTCAAAGACAACAACATTCCTCCAGCGCCCATGATGTTTTCCCAGGGCTCTAGCGTTCCTCCAGGACTGCAATGTTCCTCCAGAACCAGAGTGTCCCTCAAGGACCACACTGTTCCTCCTGCACCCATGATGTTTCTCCAGGGCTGCAACCTTCCTCCAGGACCACAGTGTTGCTCCAGGACACCAATGTTCTTCCAGGAAGGCGAAACTCCTCCAGGACCACAATGTTCAATACAAGAGCACCAAAGCAACATTTAGAGCAGTCAACAAAAGCAGCAACAGCACAGTTTATATAGTACATAGTATTATGACAGATTCTGTACTGAAAGGCAGACACAACACATATTGAGATAGAACAGCAATAAATAGTCGTTGTGCAAATAATGGTTAGAAAGAGAATGTACTAAATGTAATAATGTAATAAATGAAGAGTGTTTACAGTGGCAGTTTTGAATGTAAGTGTTTGTTAAAGGTAGAACTCTGGGTGTCATCCTGTGTCTCTGCATGTGAAAATGAACCCTGAGCACTTGTGGAATGGTCTTTGAAATCCTTTCATATGGAGTTTTGGGGTTTCTTTGAAAAGTTAACACTCACAATTATGAATATGTATGATCTCTTAGGGCGCGCTGACTCATATCATGCCCGGGCACTCCTCAGATTGCTCTTAACATCCCGTACCTGAGTGTGCGCAGTCCTCACATCCCTCACTGCTTTATCCTTCTGAGCTGCCAGATTTTGAAGGTCATCCTGTACCTTCAGATACTGAACCCGCAGTGTGTTAAGCTCCTCATCACATCCTTCTGTGGGAGATAAAAATAGTCGCCAATTTTAGAAAATATCTACCAGAGATCTTGTGTGATGTATCCACTTGTTCATTTAGTAGGAAACTTCATTAAACTGAGGACCTACAGCTGATATTGTGAGCTGTTCGCTGATTTGACATCGATATAGCTCAGAACCTGTCACATTTATGAGAAAAAATAAGACGGTAAATAATCTCCCGGACCAAAGTGCTGTATCTTTCTCACATCCCTCCCTGATTTCTCCTTTTACTCTGAAGAGCTGCAGTTTATGGAGTGTCCTGTACTTTCAGATCCTGAACAGTGATTTTAGCTCTTTTGGTCCAAAAGCTTGATTATGGTCAATTCGAATATCTTTGAGATCTTATGTGTCACATCCAGTAATTATATTGACATGTTTAATTACATTTGAATGGATGAATACTTTGGTGGTTTGATGAAATGGTGAAATCAGAGTTCGGACTATCCAAGGTGAGCAGGGGTTTCCTTTGATCCCCCCTGGTCAAATTTCTGTAGAAATTCCAGATGATGCGCTCTATTCAAACACTTCAGACTTTCAGACATCAGTCGTTTGGTGGAAAAGTGTCATTTTCTTTCACAATGTATTACTAGCCTTTATTCATGTGTTTCTTTGCTTTACTTGTTTTATTCCATTGATTCTACAATCTTAAGACTTTTATAGTAGTTACCGTAAATTCCGGACTACAAAGCGCACCTGATTAAAAGCCAGATTTCTTTTTACTTTTAAACATTACGGTAACGTAAACAAATAAATATTGTACAATGTTTTCTTTTTCAAGCATTATCTGTAACGCGGCTCCCTTTAAGTATACATATGTATCAGTAACACACACATTCTGTTCTTCTGCTTTTTTACTGAACAGTGCAGGAACAACATTCCATCTCCTAATGGCCGGTAAAAATATACACGGTATATATACTGCAGCTACCAGGAAAACTCTTTAGTCGCCTTCATCTTCCTAATCTTGGCCCTAGTCATGGGCAATTTCCCCTTGGAATAAGAGCCTCTGGGATTGGTCTGAGAGTTTGAGCCTATACACTCATCACAGATGCGCCGAGATGCACATAAAACATATGGACCCGAAACGAGCCTATAAAATGTGTCACCTCCCCAAAGGTCCATCTGCAAATCCGGGTCTGGTTACGAGGAGAAATTATTTTGGAGCCATAAAAAATATATAAATATATATTAGCCGCACAGTATTATTAGCCGCAGGGTTCTTTTTTTTTGGGGAAAAGTAGCATCTTATAGTTCGGAATTTACGGTAATTAGTCTGTGTACTACAAGACATTTTCATTAAAAGAATCACTCTCAAAAAGAGACTCACCAGCTTTATTCTTCACAGTTTCAGGCCCTTTTCAAAACAAGTCGTTTCAGGGCTCTGCTCCTTCTATGCAAATAAGCTGTTGCTGGCCACGCCCCCCTCCCCATCCTATGCTTAAGATGTGCATTTAACTTCAGGATTTAACATTAGGAAGAAAGCATGAGAGATGCACTAAGTGGAAAAAAGTAATGAGACCCTGAGTCAGACCCAGAGCAGACCAAACTAAAAAATTAATGTGTGCCGGTAGAAATTGCTCTTAGCAAAGAACTTTGCAAGTTTTGTAGCACATAGACCTGTTATAACTAAAGTGAATTTTGCATAATAGGTTCCCTTTAACAAATTTGGTGAAATTGGATTAACAGATTAGGGTTAGATTTAAATTTTGGGTAGCACTTAGAGATCGACCGATATATCGATTTATCGATATACAGAGCATCTTCAATGGATCATCCGAACAAAGTGTTCGAATGAGGCTCCTTTTGTTTTTGTTTTTATCTTGTTTGCTCATTCACATTGCCGATGTTTTGGGTGCTTATTGTTTTTAGACGACCTCCAGCCAAACGCACAAACTACATTAAACACGGCAGCCTGGCTCCTTTCCGGTGCCCATGGCAGCAGCTGTCAGAGGAGTGGCAGGAGATTGTGAAACAGGACGGAGAGAACGGAGAGAACCACCCTGCTGAAATGGAGGGAGAATCAACACCCCCAACCCCCGCCATCACTGTGCTGAGGTACCCGCTGTTAAAAAAGGACTTTCTCGTTGACATGCTTCTAAGTTCTGTGTGTCCACGGGGTTTTAAAAAGTATTGAAATGCGATAAATCATAATTGCGATATTTTAGACCGTTAAAAATATGTTAAATTAGATTAGAGGTATTTTTGAAAGAATAGGTCTTCAGACTGAGTTTTCCTATTTTGATTGAAATTCTATCTGCTAAAGTTTGCATTAGTTTGCATAAGCGCAGGCTTGAGTTGATTTGAGACTTGCGACTCGTGAGTCATAACTCGTGAACAATGTTCATTTAATGGAATAATTTATTTGTATCTCACACTCCTACCTTCGAGCCCTCATTTGCCATAATCCAAAATATAAGCCAAAATCAGTGTCCCATTACTTTTGTCCAGAAACGGGTTAAGGCCAAAACTCTGTATATCTGGGGGATATTATGTTAAACGAGGGTTGGTGGAAAGATGTCACCTAGTCCTATCTAACTGTGAAGTTTTACATTTAGAGTGCAAGACATAAACATAGTTATATATCTAAAAATATAGATTAAAGTAATTTAAGGCAAATCCCCCATGCTGGTGAGGGAATATCCCAGCACACAGTCCCGTCTCCTGCTAAGAAACAGACAATTATAATCCCGGGGTGTGCCCGTGATTACCAATCATTTAGGGCACGCAACATTTCGTTTAACACATTTATCTGTATTTGCTGAACATTCCCTGAGTTTTGTGATCTCGTGGTTGTTTTTTTTTTTTTTAAATAAAACGTTTAAAACTCTTTTTTTGTGGTGATTAGAGATTCAGTTCGTGTTTTGATGTATTCTGTGTTTTTTTGTTTTTTTTGTCCTTGAAGGAGCCGGCGGGTCCTTAGGCAGCTGTCTGTCTGGTGCCGCCCCTCGCCGGGGCGTGGTCTGAGTGGTTCTCGCGGTAGCCCCGCCCCCTCTCTGAGCCCTGCGGTCGCAATGGCGCTGCAGGCAGAGTGGGGCGGGAGCCTGGTGTGGGTGCGAGTGTACCTGCTGGGGAAGGGGCTGCCGGGGCTGCACGCCATGCTGTGTGTCCCCACGCCGGACGACCTGCAGCAGCTGCGGGGGGACCCCCGGCACGGTGGCCCCTCGGAGCCCAGACACAGGGACCACCTCCGGAGTCTGATGAAGAGGAGCAAGAGGGCTAAACCCAGGAAGACGCAGGACTGCATGCCTGCTTCTGTGCCCGAAGGGTCCAGCGCCCCCTGCAGGGAACAACAAGAGGAGCAGCCGGGAACATCCCCCACACCGATCTGTCCGGATCCTGCCTCCGCTCCTGCCCTGCCGTTCAGTTCTGGTGGCACCGGTGCGTCGGGGGGGCTGATGCGGGGCCTGTGGCCACGCCCCCTCCCCAGCGTGACATCGCACTGCTCCCGCGTGACACTGGGCTGGGTGACGCAGGGAGACTTCTCGCTGTCCTCAGGCGGCGGCGAGGCTCTGGGCTTCGTCAGTCTTTCAGGTCTTCTGCACACGCTGAGGGCCCAACCGGCCGGGCAGCGCGGAACCGTGCTCCTGCGGAACCCCGCCTCCCTGCAGTACCGCTTCGCACGGCTCCACCTAGAGGCCTGAGAGCGCACAAACCTCAAAATACTGAATGTGTTTATTTTTCTTAACAAATTTCACACTGGTGTAAAGGTGAAATCGGACTGGGCTTCACATTACAGATCAGTGATGAACCTGGAGTGCACAGAGTGATGGGGTTTATATTCTGATTGCCTTATTCAGAGTGTGCCTTGCTACAGTGACCCTCTTTAAATTAAAGTTTAATGACAACAGTGTGTTTATTTAACGTTTATATTGTTTTCCCCTGCTTCATATTCCTCTGAGGGGAGTGGAAATCTTGTTGAACATAAAGTTTGAGGGCAGATGGATATATATATATTTTTTTTTACTTTGTGTATTTTTTATGCATTATAAAATGAGTTTTTGGTTTGGAATATGGTTGAATGCTCATATTTGCCGTGATGAATAAAATGACTGTAAAATGGACGTGTTTTCACTCCTGTTTCGTCTCTAAATGCAATTGAGTTTTGAATGGTTACAGATCTTCACTCATTGACTGCCAGCCGTTTTGAGATCAGAGAAGCTGCCACTGTCAGAGTTTCTGAGCATTTTACTGATTTTTGAAGAGCCACAGAATTTCGAGTTTTATGACGATATAAACCCTGAACCTCCCAAAAGAAAGAGGAAACTCTCTTCATTCATCAAAAAATAGACATTGTTTCTGCAATTTACCATTGTTAGGTAATCAGCAGTAGAATAGAGGTCGGTTTCACCAAAAACGCCTGTTTTGACCAAAAAAAGAGAAAACAAGCTTTTAGTGGTGTGGTGCAACTGGTGGTCAACTCTCTTCTCCACTCTGCCCAGTTTATCTCCTTCATTTCCAACCATCAGGACACGACTTGCACTACTGTGACTGCCACACACACACACAGACACTGTTCCAGTGTGAGCTGTTAAATTTCTCAGATTTACTTCTGTTCAGCACATAGCTTACCCATGTATCAATACCGCATTCTCCTGCAGTATTCTACACACATGTTCCATCCAAATTCGCACTACTGCCCCCTACAAGTCAGTTCTGAAGGGGTATTCTATGAGTGCCTGTCTGATATTTACTGACAAGCTTCCCAGAACCTCCCCCAGCCCACCCCGTTGAAAATGTAGTTAACGTCTATAGACGTCAATAGCAGTCAATGAGTTACGTGTTTTTGTGTGAACTAAGTGAATTCTGTCATTTAATCAGAGTCAGGAAAATTATAAAGTCCCAACTCTGACAATACAGCAAAGACAACTGTTTCTTTTTACCCCACAGTAGTTTTATTACATTTTGGCATCAAACAGAAATCTGAAATTCCCATTTTTCCAAACGCTATTACAGGAAAGTCATTAATATTACTTTATACTTTTATTCTGAACAACAAAAAAATGGCCCTGTCTATTCACAAGGTTGGGTTATCATAGCAGGATTACCAATTACCTACATGTTTACCAGTTTCAGGTCTACCTATCAACTTTCCCCAAACACGGACAGGGGAGGTTTTCTGAGGGCAAACCCAGGATAATGGACACAAGGTCAGATTTATTACAGAAAATACTCAAGAAACCCACAGAAGGAATTAAAAATTCTACCTGAAATGAAAATCTTTACACACAAACGAAGACTCGACACTTAATACTGAGTCACCGCAGTGTGTGTCTCGGTCTCACCCAAATACAGCCTGTAAGGAAAACCGACACACTTTCCGAGTCTCTCCCAGCGGTGCTCGGCCTTCTCAATTAGTCATTAGTGCAACTCCCTGTTCCTCCACTGGGTGGCGCCCTAAGAGTCCCCTTGCTGCGCGCCGCTGTGGCAGACCAGTTTGGACGCCAGTGTCCCGTGTTTAGTTTCCTTCTCCGGCTGCACCTTGTCGGTGCACCTTTTACCTGTGAGACACAGAACACCGTTACTACGCCGCTGTATTCATTCTACAGCTACTTCCCTTTATTTTTAACATACTTGAAATTTGGCCCATGGAAAAGAAGACTCTGTCCGTTTTGATTTTGGGTCGAGTTCTCGCAATCAGAAACACGCCAGTAAAGGCTAACAAGCACCTGAGAACCAAAAACAAGGTTTTCCACAATCAGTGCACAAAAGGCATTTGGTCCAAAACACATTTTTGGTCAAGAGTCACAGTTTTGAAAGTGTCTACACTGGGATGTATTGGGACGTAACGTGTCTAAGAAAATGATGAGACATTTTAGGAGTTTTTATCTTGTAAACCACATTTAGTCTCGTTCTTATTCGTCAACAAAAATACATGATAGATTTCGTTCCATTATCGTCACATGACCAGCATTACCGCTAGTCACCTGATAAATGTTCGTTGACGAAGACATTTCTTCATAATTTTCTGTGATGAAAGCAACACTAGTGGGGTCTCGACCTGATGGACTGTGTAAATTTGTCTCAGTGACTGGAATAACGGACATCGTTCAAAATGACTAGTAATAAAAGTTAAAAACGCTTTTCCTCCAATATACAGCGCATTATATATAAACTACACACATGGTTAGCTACACACCCCTAATCTGTGTCCGAAAAGTGCACTCGTTCAATACGTAGGGCACTACATAATGAATCAGCCATTTTGTAGTGTTGTCCGAAATTACAGCTGTCAATTCTTTCCATTAGTTTTTGTCCTACAAAATCACAGCAACGACCAAAATCTAGTGTCCAGACACTGAACACTACACACATGTCCCATCATTCACTACATGTTTCTTTTAAAGTGCCCTACGTAGTGAACGAGGGCACTTTTCAGACTCTATACTACTGTCCAGAAGGGGTCAGCGATGGACCATGCAGGAATGTGAGCAGTGTTTTGTTGTTCAAGTTTATTACGGTAAGGAATTAAGTCCATTGAAATAACATTATAAATTATTTTGTTTTTATATCTCATATCGGTCCAAATGTAGAGACCAGACGTATGTTTCTGTGACAGAGATAAAAGCACTATTTAAGCAACATCCTGAGTGTCTGAAATTAACTTAAAGTTGCCTCTTTTCACTAGTTATCCCCCTATATAGCAAAAACTATGTAGTGAATGAGTGCACTTTTGGAACACAGCCCTAGTCTGTGTTCACTCACTGTCCAATTTATCAGCCCTACCTACCATAAACATGAATTTCACCAACTGTTTCTTTGCATTCACCCTGTTTTATTACGTTAATTTTAGTGGAATGTACATGTTTGTGTGTGTTGCATAGAGAAGTGCTGACATAATTTTAAACCCCTCAGTGTCCCTGGTGGGCTGAGAATTTCCCAAAATATTCAGCCAGCAGAGTCCTGTGACCTGAAACTGATGGACTAGATTAGGGGTCACCCACATGCTGCCCATGGGCACCAGTGCCCCCAAGGACCACACGAATCGCCCACAGGCCGGTTCTAAATATAGCAAAACTCACCAGTGGTCGGTATTTAACAAATAATTTTAAACTGTTGCTATTCTACTTTAATCACATGTGCTTTTATATATTACAATATCTTTTAAAAAAAGCATTTAAAACATTTATGAACAAAGTTTAGAGAATTTTAGGTCAACTCTGTTCAAGTGTATCATGTTGGTTAGGGAGGTGGAGAAACCATTTTTGCGTGATTCACCCACACTGAAATTCCGCCACCGTGTCACTGCTGTGCAGGGAATAACTGACCACTCGAATAAAAAACTGTTCACTGGTGGTCCTGTGGCATCTAGTAGTGATGCGCGGGTCGTCTCGTAACCCGTGGACCCCGCGGGTGGGGTTGGGGTGGGCAAAGAAATTGCTCCTTTATTTGCGGGGTGGGTTGGGGTGGGTCATTAATAACAAAATGACATAAAAAATCTAATCTATAGCCTAAAATGTGTATCATTGTCTTGTTATTAATATGACCTGATTTATCGTACATGTTATAATCATATGTTGTAGCCAGTTTACAGGGCAATGTTTCCAAGCACTTTCAGACTGAATTAAAGGCTGTTTGCAATTGAATTACAATGCCTAGTATGTCTATTTAATGGTCGCGGGGCGGGGCGGGTTGTAAAAATAGATACAGTGGTGTGGGCTGGGGCGAGCCAAATATTTTCATAAAAGTGAGACCCGCGGATTGGAAAAATACCCGACCCGCGCATCACTAGCATCTAGTGTTTGGTGTGTATAATTTCTCTCTCCCTTACACTACAATGCCTCTGCGTCCCAAAACTTGTGTCCACTCTAGATACATTTAATTCACATCCGAGTTTAGTTCGGGCCCAGAAAATGAAACATGACACGACCCGAGCCCATGCACCATTGTGTCTGAATCCAGCTCGGCCCGACACTTCCATGAAATTTTGTTGCTTGGTCCTCACATTTTTTTAATGCACTTAATTCTTAACCCAACTCACAGTAGGAACAAAGTTTTAGTGCCAATGTAAAAGGCACTGTTTTTTTTCTGCTAAGGGGGGATTTTCACGGCATAATCTGCACCACATCTATGTGCGTTCATCGTTTGTTTGAACCCGACCTCCTGCAGCCACTTCTCCGCTAATACAGCGGGGTAAAGTTGGTTTTGTTTTCGATATTCGCCAAACATTCGGCGATGAACGCCAATAACTTCAAAACGACCTGCTCTAAAAAATTCTGAACGGTGTGACCGCCAAAAGGAC
>JBBKCR010054788.1:0-10672 GCA_037577295.1 Ladigesia roloffi | reverse complement strand
ATCAGTCTAGTAATATTCTATATCTGTGGTCAGTCTAGTAATATTCTATATCTGTGGTCAGTCTAGTAATATTCTATGTCTGTGCCCAAACACCACTTCGTTTTTCCAAACTAACAAATCTCTATGGAGAGATGGAGTGTTGACAGATTGCGTTTCGACAGGATTCGCACGACCTGGTAATCTGTTGCAGACTGCTTTCTAAAATATATGAAAAATAAACATTAACTACACAAGAAACACTATGTGTTCTTTAGTCCACATCATGTTTTTGTTTTGTTAACGCTCTTTACATGGGGAAAGACCCTATTTTTTTATTTATATAATATATGACAGTGATTATGGCTCCTAAAATATAATTTGGCTCCCAAATATTTTGCCAATGGCTCCTAAGGTTTTTATTTGTCCTGTACTGGGTTTTTTTGCCACTGTGGTGGTCTTAATTTTCACCCTGGTTATGGACAAACAATCTTTTGAAAATGCATGTGACTAACCACAGTCCAGTCTAAGGCCTGATTTCCAACAATGTATTCAACACTCACACTGAATTCACGACATGATCATCAGGATTTTCTTTTATTCCGTAATAAATAACATAAATAACATTAATTAATTAATGTTAATTATTTATCCAGCATTATCAGTAGTTGGGCTCTGAAATGTCTGTCACATTTCTCCCCAGAACACTCAGCTCCCAGCTGGACAGCTGCTGCACAAATCCACGATTGGGCCTCATGTTGGAATTACATTTTTGTATGTGATTCCATGCCTCCTAATATGAATCAGAAAACACAGAGGTTGTGTGAACTGTTGATGTATATTTTATATACATGCTAAGAACTGGGAGGGAGGCGGTTCATCCACGATTCACCAAAGATTACCCATCTCTCTCACTGTCAGAAAAACTTAGCTTAGCTTTCACTGACATCCACAATATATACAACATTAGCTGGTCTTGCTCATATAGCTCAAAGTAAGTCATACTATGTACTACACCTCATCCACAAGTTATTTAAAAGATTTGTAAGACTATTGACTCAGTATTTGTTCACCTCCAAAGCTCCAGTGCTACAAAACTCCAAAAAGCAAATGTCTTAGCTGACATTTCACTTAGCTAGTGATATTTTTCCACCAAACTATTCCTTTAAAGGGATAGTCCACTTCCATTAAATGACTACCAGACTGCTACGGCTAAAGCTAATAATCTGCGTTTGTGTTCTGCTGAGGAAACAAAGTCACCTTCCACTTGGATGACCTGGGGGTAAGCAAATAAACATCAAATTTTCATTTTGGGGTGAACTATCCCTTTAAGAAGCAAATGGATTAAACCAGAATATGAATGTAACACAAACTGAATTTGCAGGTTCTTAATTGTGGCTGGAATACACATACAATCATTGTGGCTTCAGAAAATGACTCTAACAAAGAGTAAGAAACACCCACAGTGAACATTTAAAATTACCTTCAGAGTGTACTTATGGCGGTATATGAGGAAGGCCATGGCCATGGCACTGCAGCGACTAATGCCATGCGTGGAGAATATGATGGCAGCAGATCCAGCATTAAGATGAGAGGCTGGAATATTAAACACAGTTCATACCTTCACAATAATTTTCTGTGAAATTCATGTACAAATACATGACAACACGTCTATACACTTACATAGAAAAACGCACACTCTCTCAAAAGAGCTGAACAAATCAGCATTCATAGAATCTGCCACCCGGACATGCAGGACCGCGACGTTTCCCTTTTCAAACCTAATTGCAAAACATTAGTTTCAAATTCTCAGATGGCTTTGAGTCATTTGGGTCATTTTTCTTGGTTGGCATGCAATCAAAAAAGAAGAAGTACAAACATACATCTGGTGCCTATCTTCAGAAACATTGATCAGAGCAGTCAGTTTCAGGTCTTTGAGGATCTGAGGATTTGTTGCCTGTCCGAATTCGCCCATATAGAGCTGGCCAGGCAAAATTTCCACTGGATACGACATCAGGCATTCCAGCTCCTTTAAATACACACAAATTTAAATACTTTAATACATAAACAAGGCCTTCGCATTCACAGCAGTTCATAATCACAAAAGCCCAGATCACACAAATTACCCTTATTGTGTACATTATTTTCTGTGATCTGAAGAAAGGGTAGTTCGCAGAAAACCTCTCGTAGCCGCCAGTGAGGATTTGGACTGGATGGTGAGTCACTTTTGACAGGCTGTGAACACAATGTGTAGCTGGACCTGTGAAGCAGATAACAGATATCCACATATGAGTCAAGAAACATGTAATAACTACTTAATAGTTGTTTAATGGGCCTATTTGTGTTCAAAAGGACACTTGGGGCAGCCAGTGGTCAAGTGGTAAGGGAGTTGGCCCTGTGATCCGAAGGTTGTGTGTTTGAACGCAGACTGCTTGGTGAACTGGTTAAATGCAGAGAAGTATTCTGACCTGTAGGTATAACAAATGGTCACTGATAGAGCGATACTGACCAGTATCTAGAAAGGAAGTGGCATTGCTGTCGTACACAACAATGAATCTCACACTCTCAATTTCCAAATCAGCGGGGATGATAAATTCTCCTTCTAAATTCTGAACATAAACAAAACACATAAACAATATTCAAATGACACGCACATACGCTTTAAAAATAGTTTCACTCATGGGGAAAACTATGCACCATACCCACTTAGCGTTCCTTGCAGTAATAATGTGGCTGCAGTGGAATGCTCCCTCTGAACGAGCATCTGCGTGGGACATATGTTTTAGCTGATGCACAGAGACATTGTTAACCATCTTGAACCCATGTAAAGTGACGTTCTGTAAAATGGTTGATTCCACAATTGTGATGCAATTTTTGACATTACATTTACAAATGTGTGTGTGCTTTACTTGGTGAGTTAAATGAGTTAAAGTTTGGTAGTGTTGTTGCTTAAACAATCAATGGCACCCAAATCTATAACATGACGTTCTGGGTTCTTACCAATCAAACACAGGTAGTTGGGTTCTACGAGTCTGGAGCCCTGCTCGACCTGGTTGAGGATGTTGTACAGCTCGGTGGGCTCACAGAGACCCCTTTCAGCCATGAGTGTGTTCTCAAGCTGAGGGGAGACAGGACTGTGATTAAAACTGAACGCGTCCGACTTTTCTTTGTTGGACGGGATATTAGATAGTTCTACATCACACCTGTCTGAAGGCTTGTGTTTACATTTAGCCTGGAGCTACAAGCCCAGTGGCTACGTCATTGCTATAGTAACCAATAAACGACGGTCTGATTGGCCGGAACCGCCCACCATTACCAGGCATACTTCGATAACCAATCACAGCGTGTAATTCGCACATCTGTTTGTGAAGAACCAGCCTGATTGGCTGAGGAGGATATGGGAAGTGTTTTTGAAAATCTGGCTACAACAGCTGGCAGGCATGGCTAGACTCGGGGTGAGTTTCATCTTTTACTGATCATATAACTGTACTATATGGTCAAATTTATGATTTCAAGTTTTATGCCTTTATTTCCAGTGAAGATAAATCTCAATGCGTCAGATAAAATTAAATACACAATACGGACAAAAGTATTGGGTTTTTCGGGGTTCGGACTAGGCCAGGGGCGCATCAAGCTTTCCTAAAGTGGGGGCGTTCTGGGATGGGGACGCATATACATACAATATCCAACGGGATGGAATCGCGTTTTAGTCTAGTTTTAGTCAATGTTTTTTAGTAATAAAATTAAACCCACATTTGTAAAACTTGTAAAAGTCTTCACATTCAGTGTGTTGGCCTGAACTGACCTGAATATTTTTTTAGTCCTGAACGAATATAGTCTACATGACACTGTAGGATCAGCTTGTTTTGCATTTATATTGGATAGGTTGCTCATTAAAATGCTCTAACACTGTCCAACTCTAAGGGCGAGCGTTCCAATACTTTTTCCCTCCCTCCGTATCCTATCGGAAATAACATCTTGTCTCGAAGAGATATTTTAGCATAGTTTTCTTTTGTAAACCACATTTAGTCTCGTTGTTATTCCTTAACAATATTACATTTTATATAAATGTTCGTTGGTGACGATATTTCGTCATAATTATCGCTGAAGGAAGCAACACTAGTTCGGTGTAGAAGAATTTTCCTGGCCAGCCTAGAGCCCTGTCCTCAATCTCATTAAACAATGGAACGGAGATTGACAACAACCCCAATACAGACTATGTATTTTAATGCAACGTCTTTAAAGTTAATGTAATGGTCAGATGTCCCAGTAATTTTGTCCTTGGAATGTTTTGTACATAACGAACGTAAAGGCTACAGAAGATTACATTCATAATTTCTTTATATAGATGCAAAAAAAAATCACAAATATGTTTGTGCATGTTGTTCTGGCAGCCACAGCCAGCCTGAGGTTAATTTGAAATCTTGAAATGTGTCTGTAAGCTCGAATGTGCCTGTTTCTGTTCAATCACCTCGTGGCTTCCATTGTCTGTGTTTTCTCTCTCATAGCGAATAAGCAGAGTCTTCCAGAAGCGTAGGAAAAAGACTGCTAGCAGTCGACAATGGGCAATAAATGCCAAGAGGTCAGTAATACCAACTAATAAACCAGGGCAGTAGCCCTAAAAAAGAAATTAGTTCTTCTTAGCACAGGAGATGATGCCTTTCTTTTTGAAGTCCTTGGGCTGAAATCCTCTTCTAATTTGGGCTGCTCCCGATTAGCGGATCAGCTGTCTCCATTTCCTTCTCTCCTCTGCATCTTCCTCTCTCACACTAACTGCCTGCATGTCCTCCCTCACCACATTCATATACCTCCTACTGGACATTCCTTTTCCCCTCCTCCCTGCAGCTCCATCTGTCTTTCCTCAGATCACATCCACACCAAAGCAGTCTCGTCTCTCTGACTCTTTTTTCCAAAAGGTTCAACTCGAGCCGTCCCACTTTTAAACTTTAAAAGTGCAACAGACAGCAAAGCAATCCAGGTGTTGTCGCCAACAAAACCAAATTAAATTCAAACCCAAATGTAATTTGTGTAAATTAGCACAGAGTTCCTGTAGTCTATTACAGTGTTACTGTTATGTATTGTGTCCATGTGGTGTCACAGTCCTGAGTACTCTGGGCTTGTCTCTGTGGATGTAGTAAATGCACTTCAGACGACAAAACCAAGCTGCAGCCAGTTGTGGAGGCCAGAGATAAAGACTGCAAGCAGATGTCAGCTTCTTCGAAGAATGAGGCTTCATGTCGTCCTTTGGGAAGCATTGTGCAGTGGTGCCAGTCCAGCATCGGGCAGGTAAATGTGAAATATTGAGTGCCAAAGCAGTGAGAACAGAAATGCTCTAGACCAGATTCTTACTCCAGTTTATCACTCTTTCTTTTTGAAGATCTGGACCAGATTCTTGAATGTATTCCTCTTCTGGAGAGTGTATTCACAGAGAGTAGAAATTCTTCATCAGAGAGTGGAGGACCTTCAACAGGAGCTACATTTGCTGCATGCCAATGTAATAATTCGAACCTAAGACTGATTCTGATTGATTTTTATTCATTTTATTCTGAACATTGCAACGAACAACAAAATATGAATGTTGTGGTTCCTTCTATCTGCCACGTGTTTTCTTTTGAAGATATCTCATGGACCCAGAAGGCCTTGCTGCCACTGTGTTCCATCAGTCCTACAACAGCTTCAGCAGAGCTCTGTAGACCCCTTAACCACTCCTCCTCCTCCTCCTCCTCCACCTCCACCTCCTCCTGCTCCTCCTCTTCCTCTGCACCTAACCAAGAAGACTCCACAGAAACTGAGCTTAATCCCCAAAAAGAAAACGGTTGTCACTACCTCACAGGTAATAACCAAAAAAATAAAAGAGGTTTAGGGATGTGATGATACAAATCTATTTATTTTTTGTGTTGAAATTAAACTATTTATATACGTCACAGATTCATCTGGATAACTTTGGCCCTGCTAAAGTGAAGTGGCCCCTTATAGTCACGCATGAACACAAAGCACGCAGTGTGAACAAAAGGAAATTATTTGAACCCTAGTGGAGCAGGAGGCTGCCACTAATGAATGGTGCCCAGGGAACAGTGTGTAGGGATGGTTCAAAAGAACCTCAGTGATGACACTAGTAGTGTTGGGATTTGACCCCACAACCTTCTAAATGCAGGGACTATAACCTAAACACTGCGCCACTTGCTAGTCTTCTAACAAAATAATTCTCCAAATTGCAGCTACTAGGATTAAATAGTCAACAGTTTGTTCAAACATGCACAGCACAAGCCAATCCTTATTATTCACTGAACCCAAATCCCAAGCTTTGATCACAGTCTGTGTTTTCGTTCTACAAACAATTGCAAATGAGTGTCGCTCAGAAGAAACAGGATGGCATTGCCGATACAGTTTTGCATTTACATACACAGCTTTTTGGCGGACATGTAAATCTTAAATATTCTCTCAACTCACATTTCAACTCGACTTGCACTTTTAAGGCTTGAGAGTTAATTGAAAGGTTTCTTGAAGTAAAATGATGCAAATGATGCAGGTTCAAGAAAGAAAGAAAGTCAATGTTAAGTGACCAGTGCTGGAACAGTAAATCCTCTTCTGAAACCGCGCCATGTAGGCTCCTTGAATTTAGTGAAATTGGGCTAGTAACTGAATTTAATTTTTAAGATGTGTTGGAACCCTGACTGTAGCAAATAATGTGTTGATGCTACAATATCAAATCCTCGGGGTTTGTTTTGGTCCATAGGTGCAAGAAATATCAAATATTTCATTCTCTCTCTATATTTATACTTGAATGTTTGGAATGAATACGTTAGAAGGGACACAACTGTTTGTATTGGGGTAAGTGATTCCGCCTCCTTTCTTCGTTTAGGAGAAAACGGATCATCGTATTGCTGTGACTCTCCAGGACCTGCGGGCTGTGCGGCTGAGGAAAGTGGCTGTTAACTCCGAAGTCCAGGTAAAATAGCGCCTGTCCTTTTATTGTGTCATCATCCTGTGCTTTAAATTATGTAAAAGAGTGCATGAGAGTGTTGGCATGCATTTGCAGGTGTCTGCTGACAGGAGAAAAGCGCCTCTGGTCACAATAGCAGATCTCCAGAAAATCAGTCTGAAGCGAACTTCACGCCGCCTCCCCACTCTGATGCTGCACCAGGACAGGTAAGTTGAGTGCACCATCCAGTAGGGATGGCTCGATACCACAATTCTGACTTCGGTACGATACTAGCTACTAATACCTTGGTATCGATACTAAATCGATACCATAGGTAAAAAAAAGGAAACAGGCAAATATAGGTGAATTGAAATCAGTGCTTGAAACTCTATGGACAACTTATTACAAAAAATAATAAAAACAAAACTGAAGAGATCTAATTAAAATAAAGTAATCTCTTAATATATTTTTATCTTTATCACAAAGAAACTGTGAATGCAAGCAGAATGCAACAACAACAACAACAAAAAACCCTACGGAGTAGCGGATACAGGTTGGATTGTGATTTTGGGACTGAATAAAATGGGTTCACATATCTTTTCAGTCTATTTTTTTGCTAGCTCTTTTGATAGCTGCAGATTTAAAAAATAATAATACAGATTTCTTTAAAATAAAATCTAAATTAAATCAGTTGAAACTCATATGTTGTTCTCTTAACTTCTTGAACAAATCAGGATGGGCAAGTGACAAACATGATTTATAGCAGTGCTTGCAGACTGGTGCATTGAGATTTTGTAGGCAAAGTAATGCCATATTTAACGTCTACCACTCTCGTTATTTATTAATTTCGGATGTGTTGACTGCGTTCTGTGTGTGATCCATCGCCTTTGTCTGTTATCCCGCTTTTTTTTTTGCCAGTTTGCGCAACACTGCGGCATTGTGGTGGAAATCGGAACAGCGGATGAAAACTGAGCAAAATTATTATTAACCCATATTAAGTCAAAATTAATGATTTATTTCTGTATAGATTGTGACCACAGTAGATCACATTAGCATTTTCTTGCTGATTGTTTTGTGTATGTGTTCAATATTGCCTAAATAAAATGTGTTTTTCCTTCAGATGCAGTTACAGTGCCAAAGGTAACATGCAATGTAACCAACAATGAAATAACACTTCAGTGCTCAGTGGACCCACCAGTTCAGGTAGGCTTTGACTGGAACGGACCCAATGGCTTCAGTAGAAATGGATCGACACTACATCTCAGTCAAGACACAGACCCTGGGTCATTGTATATTTGCACTGCAACAAATGAAGTGAGCAGTCAAAGCACCCAGTTTACTCTGCAGTTATGTTACTCAGGTAATATTTTTCACAGTTGATTTGACTTTTATTATTTAGGGTTTGTACTTGTCATTGTGTTCAGCAGCAGTGTTTCCTAACCCTGGTCTTGGAGGCCCACCACAACATTTAGTGTTTTCCATTCTTTAACTTACCTGCTCAGCTCAGTTAAATGTTCTTAATGAGGTATTAGTTGGATGAGTGTGTTGGCAGAAGGTAAAACATCCAAATCTGCAGAGGTGTGTGCCTCTAGGACCTGGGCTAGGAAACGCTGTTCTACATTTAAACCCCGAGGTGCAAAACCATTACAACACAAATGCTAGTTTACAAAATAGTTATTTTATTACAACGAGAGGGTGGTGGTACAGATAAAACAAACAGTAGCACTATTCAGATGGACCGGCCCTGCAATTCATTAAGCTCGCACTATCATAAATAAGTGTTTCACACACACAGCAATTCAGTTCCTTGTGATATGCCCATAATTTCATACTTTGTGACACTGCAAATGTATCAGCACAACTGTGTACACCTCATACCTCTGGCAGTATAATAGGGTAGCCTTAAAACGGGGCCAGTCCACCAGTGCACAATACAAACGAACAAACAAAGAAAAAGAAAATAAATATAACGAAAAGAAACCGTAAACTACAACCAAAAAAGAGCAGCGGCAAACCTGACACAAGCAGAGCAATTAAATAACCACTCCATACCTTTTTGTAATACCATTTATTGTATCTACACGTCCCGCCTCGTCCATATACTAAAACGTAAAAAAAGATCACTTTAATAAATAAACGGACTCCTTAAAACAATCCTTCTAAACTCTAAAAACAATACTTACCCCCAGCCCAGGCACGCGCACACACAACTGCTGGATACAGACGGCCGTCTCTGTTCCTGACCCCTCCAAGAACTCTCACCATACCTTCAGTGCCTAGCCCGCTTTATACCTGCTGGCTGCCATAACCTACTCATACACTGAGTCCCAAGGGCTACATACAGTAACAGCAAAAATATCAAAGCCACTGCCTGGTAATGTGAATAGCATTTATTATCTCAGTACAATGACAAGAGTTACATACAATGCACAATGGGTGAATTAGCATCAGGACTAGAAAATGAAGCTATGTAAAAAGGTGTCCTGGTCTGATGAATCACATTTTTTTGCATTATGTGTTTCTATCATGTTTCTCTCTCTCTCTCTCTCTCTCTCTCTCTCTCTGACTGTAGTTCATATTTGTTTGTTAGATTAGTCTTTTAAATTGATGTTGGCTTCTCATTTACCATTCGATTTTATGTATTTATTTCTTTTGCAGATGGAGATAGAGGTCTTAATCCTGGTGCCATAGTGGCTATACTGCTTTGTATCATTGTCATAGTTGGAGCTGCTTTATTTGTGGGCTACAAAAAATGTAATAATGGACTTCAGCGTGTTCCAACAAGTTAACCTTAAAAGTTGAAGCAAACAGCTTGCACGTAGATTAGAGGTCTGCATTCCCGCGGGACCCGACCAGACTTTTTGCTACGCGGGATAAATTTATGTGTCTGTACAAGCAGGATTTGCATAATGGTCATCAGAGCGGTCTGATGGGTGGAGTTGGGTGGAGGTAGCTCAGTGGGTAGGACACTTGCCTCTGGACCATGAGGTCCTGGGTTCGAATCCGACCCCTAGCACCACCACTGGGTCCCTGAGCAAGACCCTTAACCCCAAGTTGCTCCAGGGAGACTGTCCCCTGTAGTTAGGAATGGAATAAAAAGCGTCTGCTAAATGCCGTAAATGTCTGTACTGAGGATGGCAGAGCAAAGTGTGGATGTGCTGTCCTTGAAGGACATTCAGCTTGGAATTGAAAATGGTCAGTTTACTGTTAAGTAACCCACATCAGGCAAGTCTGACGTATGGGAACAGATAAAAATTTAGCGGGAACGGTCTGGTCAGGGTAACAAACAATGAATATATAGCGGGAGCGGGTGGTTGTGGAATAAAACCTTGCGGGAGCAGGCAGGAGCGGGACTAAAAAAACAGTCCCACGCAGACCTCTAACATAGATCAAACATGGTCTGCTCTTAAATATTTATCTAATAGCCAAATTAATAAACTTGATGAGTGTTTTAGGCAGATTCACTGTCTAACTTCGTTAGTTTGCATTTGACTGAGATAAATTAATTATAAACACCAGTTGTACTAACAAAGAAAGCTAATAATATTACTAACTAGGGATGAGCGAGTACAGCATTATCTGTATCTGTATCTGTTAAACAGATGAATTATCTGTATCTGTACTGGGCGAGGCATATCCTGGAAGTGGGTGGGGTTTAAACAGGAAGTTGGTCAGGTTGTCTTGAAATGGGCGGGGATTTAACCGGTATGTTATTTTAAGCATGCAATTGATATGTGTTGATCAGAAATATATTTATTGCTGATTAGAAAACTA
>JBBKCR010054768.1:0-10673 GCA_037577295.1 Ladigesia roloffi | reverse complement strand
TATACATGATGCTGATTGTGAATGTACTGAATTGTCTGTCAAATTTAATCATGAATTCACTGCGTCCCTACATCCCTAACCACACTTCTCCATAGTCAGTCACATATCCATTATGAAACTTTCCCTTCTGATCCCTCATTAAATTTTCTGTTTGGATCTGTAATCGAACGTAGGCTTGAACACAAGAGCTGGAAATGTCATTTTCCCACCTGTGCAAAGCAGCACACAGTTCTCCCTCATATCCGGGTTAGAATACTTCAGATTCTACTCTAGTTGCATCAGACAAGCAAAAGATTCATAACTCACTGTTTTTCTTTCCCTGTAACTTGTTATGTTTACAACATCAAAAATTACAATATGACAGCAGGGCCTGTAGACACTATGCCTACTCTGCTAGATGCAAATACTGAGTGAGGAAATGAGATTTGGAGGCAGAAGATACATTTAACCAAGGCAAGCGTAAAGGTGCTGTGTCTGGATTGGATGATAATCCAATCACAGCTGTCAGATAAATAAATGGGTATTAATGCCAAACGCTTTAGTGTGCGTTTTTAATTTTGCTGCACACCCAAGTGCTGTGCAAAAGCCTTGGGACACTACAAAAATAATATTTATACACTGTTTAGACGAGCAGTCAGTGTACAGTACAGTAAATACTGATTTTTGTTTAGTATTTCAGTGTGTTCCTTGTGGAAGACCAGCATTACTTGTAGTTTCTGGAACAGCTCACAACTACAAACACAACAAATCTTGATACTTTTTACTGCATTCTTGTGGGCAGTTCTTCTAATGTTAACTAGCAACCTGATCTCATGAATTTCAGCAAGACACATTCTTATCAAACACTGAGAAAAAAACTGGCTTTGAGCAATTTAGATAGGTGCCTAAACTTTTGCACAGTACTGTAAACACCATATTGCTCATCCCTCATCCACTCACTCTTTGCACTCAGTTCGGTTCCATTTGCATCAATTAGCATGAGCCAGGGCATCAGGTGTAACCTACTAATGCAAATGGGGCCTGGTTTCAGCAGGCAGGCAATCTCACACTACCACACGAGGCTCCTTGGCAAATCACATGACCTTTGGAAAAAAGCGATGCGTTGCTAAAAGCCTCTGTTCTTTTCACTTTAATAAGTCCACAGCAAATTCTTTGGCATTGCGCAATTTTGTTTGTCTATGTTCATGCACTTTCGTGAAATTGCCTGAATGGGAGAAGAGCGGATGCTGATATAAAATTTTAGAACAGTTAAACCTGTGCAAATAAAGAGCCTTTTTATCAACAAACACACAATTTAACCTTACAATACATGGAAACAAACAAGACATATAGATTTTGTGTTGTGCGTGTTGAGGACACATATATTAATTGAGCTGAACCAGATGTTTGAGATATTTGATGAGAACTATGTAATACTGGACCTCCATGAGAAGAGAAACTATTTTTTGTTTCTTATATTAATTCTTATATCAGCATTTAAACACACGTATCATCTAGACAGGACATATTTTAACATCATTTTCACAGGTACATATTTTGCACGGTACTCTATGTGTACTTGTACATTATTGTTGGGCAAATTTATTTTTACATGTTATGTTAGTAAATAATAACCAGAATAACAAAAGGATCGCTGACTTTCCTCTGGTTCAACTCCATGGACGTGGTTTTGGGAAAATGACTGGCCATAAACCCTAGGGAGAGAATTGCGCTTCTAATGCATCAGAAACACCAGTCTCATATACACTGGAAAATACACTGAAGGTCCTGTTCATGTTTATGTACAGCACAGTTCATGTAAATTGTCTGTTTTGACTTGTGACGGGACCTGAGGCTTGCCAGTATAGGCTCAAGATTCAAGACTTTTTATTGGTCACATAATTATTTGTCACATAATCAAGAACATGATAAAATTCCCCTGAGTCAACCTATACGAATGTGCAATAGAGTTTTCAAATTATTTTAAATAAAGAGAAATTTAGAACGGTTAAAATAAAATACACACAATATTCTTCAGCTTGACCTTAAAGTTATTTCAGAGCATGTGTGTGTGTGTATGTGTATATGTGTGTGTGTGTGTGCACACTTGTATGCATGTGGATTCCCGTTCTGTGACCAGAGGCTTGTAAGGTGTATTACTTGGCCAGTCAGCATCATGGTTGGGTGGATGGCCATCTGTACATACTGCAGCTCGAGTGTCTCCCTTCCTGTCACCAGCTGGGCTAAGCCCAGCGTTTAAGAAGCCAAACACCTACACTCTACCCTGAGGATACCCACACACACGTGAGTGCACTCAAACAGATACACACACACTAGCGTGAACACACACACACACACACACACACAAAAAGGCACACACACACACAAAATCACACACACAATCATGCAAGAAAGCATACATGTTTGAATATAGACACACAAACACATACACACAGACACACAAACACACACACACACACATCCACTATCATGCAAGAAAGAAAGCACACATATTTGAATACAGACACAGACACACACAAGCATGCTCACACACACAAGCACACACACACACATAAACTGTCATGAAAGAAAGAAAGCACACCCATTTGGATACAGACACATTCTTTTCCTCCCTCCCTCCTTCTAAAACACACTCGCAGGATGCCAGAGTGTGGGCGTGTGTAAAGTCACTTGATGATATTTCACAGCTTTGATAATGGTAAATTATAGAACACATTTTGCATTTCATGCCTCACACAATAGAATGGGTTGAGTTCACAGACCTCTGTAGTAGCTCCTCTTTCATAATATCTATGGCTGGGACTTAATGAAGGAAATTCTAGATCTGCATGGATTTATAAGTAAAATATGTATATTTGCCTTAAACATGTATGACATCCTAGGCAGTGCCACTCTGGGGTATGTGTCATTTCAAATGAGCTTAGCTACAAGAGTTGGAATAAAATCTGTGCTTGTCCTGTAAACCAGCCAGTCCAGAATCAGAAGACAGTAGAAGACTGATCGATAAAATATTCTAATATCAAAGTCTAAAATTATAACTTGAACTATATGTTACAACATTTAACATTAAAAAGTAGTTTTTAATTTCTGAAGCTCTTTCACAAAAATAATATATACAGTATTGTTTAAAAGATAGGAACCATTAATTATGTTGATAATTGCTTTTGATGTATTCATTAACTTACACACTGCACACTGAAATATTATAAGCTTGATATAAGAGCATATGTTTGGTATGTTGGTAACATTGTAGTGGTAATTTCTGATCACTGCAAGAAATATATGTATTCATTAACTCGTCATTCAGTTCTCTGACAATGACTAGATTTAAACTAGCTTTTACTAGTCTAAGGTTAGTAAACAGCTCTCAGAAACAACTTAAAAACTGACATTTAACCTATCATATGTGTATCAGCAATTAAATCCCAGAAAATATATGTTAAACATTGTCAATTGTTGCATATATGATGAAACTGGCAGGCCACCATTCTGTCACACTAAATAAACTGAAATAAATTCTGTTTATAGTTTTGTTTATGGGTAATAATTGAACTGTGCTACACAACTAGTGAAACCCCTTGTTCTGCACTGACAATTTCAAAGTTCAGGTGTTGAAAAATGTGAAAACCAGGCTCACAATCCTCAGTGTCCCTCCACTATAACACAGCAATGTCAAGAACCCCAATCCAGAGCACAAGTTGCTTGAACAATGTCACAGAACCTTCCGTAACAAAGACAAGTTTATGCGCAATTTCAGGTCAACCTGTGCCCATTTAGTACGTTCCTCCTGATCTTCACTGTTGTTCTCTTTGTTTTTTCACCCACATTTGCATCAAAGAATGCCAGACCTGGCTGGCTTCTCACTCGAATACCAGAGATGTAGAGCAAATGTATTACTTGCAGCCTTGGCGAGAACTGGATTATTTTACTGTTATAAAGTATAAAGTTGTTATGCATCATTGTTGGTATTTGTTGGGATGCAGCAAGTGGTGAATTTGATCATACTTCAGTGTATGTGCTGAAAAAATATTCATTTTTAAATATTCAAGCTGCTTGAGCAACCCGCAAACATGCTTGAAAAACAAGAAAACAAAAATTCCTGAAATGTTTTTTTTTTTAGTATGGTAGGGTGTGAAAACAGGAAATGCAAGTTAGAAAAGAAATTTAATAGGAAAAAGAGCTTGTGTCATTGTTATACTACCAAAACTTCCTCACACCTTTTTGAATCTGGGTGCACATATACGATGGTCCTTAACCAGAGTAGTTACCATCACCATTTCATTGAACAAAGGCCATGTTTCTACTAAAGTCAAATATATAATTGCAAAAGTTATCCAATGAAATAACTATTCTGAGACATGTTGTGTGTGAGTTCAACAGAAATAACACTTGTGGCTTGAAGGTTGTATAGCGTAGTGGATAACAGCTCTACTCTGTATGCCGCAGTATTCCAGAGAACAATATCTTAATGTACCCAAAAATATCTTTGGGACAGATCCCTGCATGAGTAAACTCTATAACATTATTTTATTATTAATTATTAACATTATTCATAATTAAGCTGCCATTATGGAACCTCACAAATCCTTATGCATCATGTTGCCTTGACATTCTGAGCTGTAGATCAGGACTATAAGATTAGGGCAGGAACTGAACTGCCAATCAGTGGAGAGAACCTATGCCATTTTACTTAATTTATTAACCCTTATGGTAACTCGTTCACACACCACAGCACAATGTGAAATACTTTCCTTGTATTTGAAGCCGAATGAAAAACCTGCTTCAGTGGGTTACCTCCAATAAGAGGCATCCAGGGATCAGTGTGTGGGAACGGTACCCTGCTCAGGTGTGCCTCAGTGGTGAAACTAGCAATTGGGCCTCCAATCTGCAGGGTCAACACCCACTAGGCCATCCAGTTGTCATCGAAGTTCAAGTATCATATGCAAAGTGATATGCACATAAAAGATGTGAAAAAAGAATATGAAATCTCTAAATGTTGGAAAACCTCATCTGTCGTTTCCTCTTGCAACTGTGAGTATAAAAAAGCCATCGTGTCCTCACCCCGCACTAATCAGATTTCAAGGCAGCAAAGCCCATTGTAATTAGATTAATTCAATCCACCTAATCTCACTTGGCCACACCAGAAGGGCAGTATGCGGTGTGTGTGTGTGTGTGTGTGTGTGTGTGTGTGTGTGTGTGTGTGTGTGTGCAGTAGGCATGGAAATCAGGCTCTGACTAAACACAGACAGCTCGTTTATTTGCATGCCTGTACGCCATGGAACATTCCTTACAGTCACATAAAATAATCTATTTGGACCTGGCATGAACCTTAAAGGGCCTCATCAAGTTTTCTCAAATAAAGAGAGAAAAAAGAGTTAGATAAACAATGTTAAAGGCTGTGACAAACAATGTTAAAAAACAATCCTAAAAAATGTGGCAGTCACTCTCCAAGCTACATGGTCCATACAGTATATAAAACTACACTGCATATGCAATTTAACATTTTAAATTAATTGCTTTTTTGTCACAATAAAAAAAGGAATTCATACATTGAAGACTAATCAACCTGTAGTAGTTCAACCCTGCCTTTTCCTCTGGAAGTTCTAGAAAGTGTTTTTTCTTGATTTTTGAATGAGGTACAATGTTGGGCAGCCAGAGATCATTTGCATGTCAGTCGGGTTAAAAAACAGCCCTTCTTTTTTCAAAAAATTATGCCAATTAGCGTGTAAATACACATTTTCATTCTCTGTAACTGTTTAATCCTTACTAGGGTCATGGGTACCCAGAGCCTATCTAGTCTTGCTTCACTTATAACTAGTAACTTAAAATACTGTAATTTTGCTTCTATTTTTTTATTTTAAGTAGTGTTGCTTGTTTAATTGTTTTAACTTGTTTTACTCCTATTTAGATCTATTTTTAAATGTCAAATTTTTACTACTTGACATTAGTGTTAAGTTAGTGTTAAAACATAAACATTACAATAAATTCAATTAACATTATTACAGTAAAGAGTGGTTTTATGTGTGGCAAAATGTTCTCCTGACCATTTCCAGACCTCTTTCCTCCCGGAAGTCCGATTCATTTACACTTCAATCAAATACCTGGTTTGGCCAGTTTTACTTCATTAGATTAAATGAGGTGGTGCTGCTTATGAAATTGTATAAATCCACACAATGACTGGAGGCAATGGACAGAACTCAGAAACCAAACCCGTGTTCTTCTAACCAGCTCGCAAAATATCAATTCCTTTTTAGAAAAAGGAAATCTTGATACATTTTTACTGCTTTCTTGTTCACTTGAGTTTATTCTAATGTTCACTTGTGTTTCTTACTGGCAGAAAGGAATTCCTTGCAGATATAAACGAATATAAACAATTTCCATAGGTGCCTAAGACCTTTGCACAGTATGATGTTTTATAATGTAGCACAGTCATAAAAAATTAGCAGTATACAGCCCAATGCATGATATTCTTGTCTCACTATGCATGTGACAAATGAAGAATCTTGTATTTGACCTGTTCTGGAGGTTACCACAGTGATGTATTATTATAAAAGACAATCTGTCATAATAAAAAGATCCACTGTAAGACTGAGCTATTCAAAGTTAGCTTGCTAAGCAGTTCCTCCCACCACTGGAGACCCAGGTGCAGCCTTGCTGTTGTTTTTTGCAGTCAACGACTTTGTTGTTTGGTCATTACTGTGTGCTGACTCTGAGGCAGGAATTTGTGATTAGGGCTTTAAAACCTCCCTCTTCTCAGACAATGAGGATTCACTCAAGTCCAGACAGCATCCCAATGAAATGTCTAACTTTGAAATGCACTTCACACTCATCAGCAACGTTACAGCTAATTCTGATCATTACTTTTACAAAGCTGTCTGTTTCACACCTCTTAATGTGCCACATGAATCTATTAAACACCATAAACACTTGAGCTGCTTGTTTTTGTTTGTTTGCGCTGTTTTCTTGTTACCACTTCCCTTTTGACAAGTTAATTTCCAACTGAAAAGGTAAACAGGAAATGGCAGAAACGAAATATATTTGGAGGGAAATATAGAGGAATGATTAGGGCCAAGGTTTGCCCTGGGGAGCCCAATGTGTCCATCATTGTGATTTTAATGTACATTGTACAGTATTATATAGTGTGCACTGAGTTTTATACATTCATGTTGGGCTGATCTTAGAATATATAGCTTTTTTTCAGGTCAAAATCTTAATGACTGAGAGGATGGATAAATGAATAGATGGATGAATGAATAGATGTGTAAATGAATTTATGGATGAATGAATGGATGGATGCCTGAATGGATGGATAAATGAATAGATGGATGAATGAATGTATGGATAAATAAATGTATGGATAAATGAATGGATGGATGAATGAATAGATAGGTAAATGAAGGGATGGATGAATGAGTGGATGAGATAATAAAGTGATGGATATATGAAAAGGGTTGGTAAATGAATGGATGGATGGATGAATGAATAGATGTGTAAATGAATGGATGGATGAATGAATGGATGAATGCCTGAATGGATGGATAAAGGAATTGATGGATGACTGAATGAATGGATACTCACCTTGACTTTGAATGGTATCCCACATCTATTCAATTCCACAAAAAAACCCTTAACTGCTCAGTCTATTTCAGCCTTTACGCTTATAGATTGGGATGAAAGACTAGTAAAGACACTGCATTCTGAAATGTTAACAAAGTTATTTTTTACATGTTTAATAAAATATACTGCATTCCATATGTGGGCCCTATAAATGGTCATGTTAAGTGGGTTCAAATGAAGAGGATAATATTTGTATGCATATTCTTATGGCTCTGTTCCTCTCAGGCTCCAGTAACTGGTGTTCAATACTGACATGAGCACATTTTTATCCATCAATATATTTTTTTTCTGTTTAACTGTTTTCGTCTTGAGCCCTGCTTCTTTCCTATAGCCACTCCCTCTGCCTCACCTCATATCAGCAATCTCTTGGACATCGATCGGCTCCCGTGCCCAAGAGTTATCACAGGTTGCTTGTTCCTTCAGTTCAGGCGGTTCTCTCCATTCAGAGAGATCAAAGATTTTTCCCGGCTGGATTTTCTGGCACCTCCTCTCACACCGAGGAGCAGTGATTAAACCCCATGCCCTCTTGTGAAATCATCTTCCCAAACTATAATACCAGCCACAATTGCCATATTGATTGAGGCAAACTTTAGCTGATGTAATCCAGCTTTTTCAGAAAGAAGGGTAATGAGAAGAATGGAACTTCACTTTGTCTATTACACAGTACTCTGATCAGCCACAACATTAAAACACTGACAGGTAAAGTCAATAATATAAATTAATGTAATTGGTTAACTGATTATCCTGTTAAAGGGAGCATTCAGTTCTTAAAGTTGATTTGCAGAAGGCAGGAAAAAAGTGCAAAAATCTGAGTGACTTTAATGAGTGAAATAATGATAATTAGGCACCACCAAAACCACCAAACCACAAACAAATGTTGTTCCATTATAAATAAAACAGCCTGTACTTGAGCTGTACTTTATAACACCGTGAGAAACGCAAAAGTGTACCAGTCACTGACAAGCTGGCTCAGGTATTTAATGCAAGGCTAAAGAGTAAAAAGTAATAAAAACTACAAAAAAACAAAAACAAAACCACAGTAACAAAAGCAGCACAAACTACGATGACTAGCGGTCATAAACTGTCAGAAGAGAAATGCAGTGTCAGCTGGGAGCCATGCTAGCATAGGCAGTTCAGCACTGGGCAGCCCTAGAATTGCTCCTGGCCTCCCTTATGGCCCCCCTGCACTGAACAGCCAAAGATTTAAACATAAATTTCTTAGCGCAATACTGGATCAAAGAACAAAACTAAAGCTACGTGTGTTCTAGACGGACTACTTAAAGTGCTACACATGCGTACTGACACACACCAACCGCCCTTTATTGTCCGGGACATTTTGATTTGTCCTCTTGTGACAGTTCCAGTCCTGTATTCTAATGAAAGCCTCGTCGGCCAGAAACAGTGGTATATATGATGACCAAGCATCCTCTTTTTCCCAGATATGTCCTTATTTTTGAGACCTGCGTCTGTGTGGAATTTTAGATTCGTCTGTGATTTTGAGCTGGCTAAACCTTCGTCAGCCCGTGAAACACATCCCCCACCGATCCGTTCTGAAAGTTGGCAACCCTAATAGACACATATGTGCAACTGCCCCCCCTGGCCCCCCATTGGTTACATGTGACAATTTTTTTTTTATTTTAGTCTAGAACTGCCACTGCATGCTAGCCCTGCTGTCTGTGAGTGTTCCTGGTGTGTGTTTCATTTTCCCAGCCTGTGGGTGTTCCCTCTTATGGAATACCTATGGAAAATACCTTTATATAACTGTAGGTCAGTAGGTCTTGTGGAGTCCTAGTATGCTGTGGTCAATACTAAAATGTTTATGCTGATAATGCATTGACATTGCATATAGAGTAAACCCCCACTCATGACGTCTGGGCCTTGTCTGACACACCCCCTCATTCTCATGCTGGTTGTTTATGTTTGGACATGAGGATAAGGGGGCCAATCCGAGAACATGTGTGCATGAATTTTAGTACAGTCTATACAGGGGTAACATCTGTGTTTTACAGTCTAGCACTGTGAGATTTCGGTATAAACTCTACAGTACGTATACAGGCTTACTTAAATATATTAAGTTCAAAATGAAATTAAAGTGTTTTGGGAACATGGCTGGGGGCATAATTAGGGTTCACATTTTTAGGCATTTAAGCCGCACCACCTCATTAAGGTAAAGTAAATACATAAAGAGTCAGTATCACAGTTATACTTTGTGAGAGCTGAAATACATCAGTACACTTCAGATTATCTGGCTCAGATTTTCTGAACACTTGCATTTTTTAAGCAGTGTTATGGTCAGTGCTGCCAAAGATCAGGACAATAACAGTTTCTGGAACATGCTGGATCCATCTGCAAAACAAAAAGGCAGCAGATCTCAATTATAACTGACACTCTCTCTCTCTCTCTCTCTCTCTCTCACACACACACACACACCCACCCAAACACTTGATCTTCTCACATTTTTGTGCCTTTCTAATTCTTTTCTCACAGTCAGGTTCCCATTCTCACTGGCCTTTGCTCTCAGTCTTTGTCTCGTTGGCAGGGTTTGGTCTGTTCATTATCCGTATCTCAGCTCCTCCCTTGTTCTCCATGTCCATCACTCTCTCTGCTGTCTCTCCACCACACAGTCCACTCTGTTTTTCCTCCACATGTCACTGTTGCCTTTTTTCTGACCGTAAACTGAATTCCTGCTGCTCCTCTGTCTGTTTTACTCCATTTTTCTATACTTCAGTCCCTCTCTATCATTCTCTCTTTCACACAGTCTCTATTCTCTCTCATACTTTCAGTCTTCCTTCTCTCTATCACTGCTCTCTTTGCTCTGTTTGCTCTCCCTCCCTCTCTCTCTCTCTCTCTCTCTCTCTCTCTCTCACTCTTTCTCTTTTGTTGGACTCTTTTTTTCTATCCTCTCAAACACTTTCTCAGACTCTCCTCTATTTCTCTCCCTCAGTGTGGGCTCCCTGAACAGTGGGCATTCTCCTTCATTCTCTCTCTCTCTCTCTCTCTCTCTCTCTCTCTCTCTCTCTCTCTCTCTCTCTCTCCCACACACACACACACACACA
>JBBKCR010054757.1:0-10673 GCA_037577295.1 Ladigesia roloffi | reverse complement strand
CACACACACACACACACACACACACACACACACACACACACACACACACACACACACACACACACACACAGTGTGATCGGAGTGTATCTGGAGTGTATCTGGACTGGGGGGCTGGAAATGTGTTTTTCTACGCCGTGTTTAAAAAATCAGCACGTTTGCACACATTTTATGCCACCTTCAAGGAACCTCTCTATCCTGGTTTCTGGGTTAGTAAGGGCTCCTCAGTGAGTTTCTGTGATATACTGTATAATAACCTTCTGAGTCATAGATAAAAAACACAGGTTGAAGGAGACCTTGCTTTGACTTGCTTTGACTTGTGTGGTTTTACATGTTACTTTTTATGATGTCCAAGCAATAAAATGTGCACTACTGAGTAAATTCTGTTATTTATTTATCTTTGTATTTAGAAAACAAAAGAATACAATGGCTTAAAATCTTAACACATTCAATTAAAATTAAAGTACATTAGTTTAGAATTGAAGAGAATTTGGTAAATAAATTTGATAAGCTGGTATCACAAGTATTGAGGACTGAAGTGGCTGAAACTCAGACAGCTTTTTCTGTGTCTGTAATGACAGTGTAGATGTTTGTGAGAGAGTAAACAAGTTGTCTGTTGAATTGCAATACCTCTCCGCTGAGCCAGATCCTACAGTGCCCGGTGCCCAAACAATGTTTCATTATAAAGTGAGCTGCATGTTATTTTACTGCAATGCCACCAGGACGCACTGTAGAGTGATGGAGAGTGGTCTTGGAATGGTGGCTATATTTCCTGATGCTTATCAATTAACGTTAAACATTGTTTTCTAAACAATTTTAAGGTAATATGGTGCCAAAAATTGGTGGTAAGAATTTCCAGCGTTTGATTGCTGACTGGCCAGCAAAATGTCTGTAACTTCCAAACTCTGAAAGGTTTCAGTTCTAGCCAGGGAAGCTGGCAGTCCCTTCTTTCTGGTCACATGTGTTTAACAGCAGTGTTGTTTTGTTTTGTTTTGTTTTTTTCTCTGTCATGTCCGCTTGGCAAGCAGAATGTGATGCTGGATGTCATGATGTGCCAGACATCTTCGCTTGCCAACTGGGGCTTTAACAGTATATTATCTGAACTTTTTTTTTTTTATTCATTACTCATACTTTCCCACCATTTATAGATATAGCCTGGTGCACCAGCCGGACTATTTGGACCTACACTTAAGCTCTTGTCCTCAGATTAAACCCTTAACCCACTGGCCCTCCTGTGGAACACTCTCTTTCTTTTGATAATTTTAGCTGTGTTAATGCATTTGTAATGAAACTTCCCAAGTTTCAACTCATTAAATCAATAATATACTCCATACATCCAATTGTAACACTTGACGCCCTCATGGACACTATTGGGCAATTGAAACCCAATGTAAATTGTTATTTACATTGTTAAATCATACAATTCAGGTTAAAATGCTTTCTAAACTCAACACTTGAGAAAAGTAGGGTTTAGTTTTTTCTTACAGATTATGTAATTTACCCATTTTTGGTCAAGCACGCAATTTTATATAATAAAATAGGGGAGTATGATGGCTTACTGCACACCAGTGGAACAAATGAATCACACAATTAAGACGAAGTGAGATCTTATGGATGTCAGATAATGGTTTGTGTTTGTGCATTTTAAAAAACATTCAGTGATGATAAGCAGTTACATATTTCAGATTTGTTCCATTTTGGTCCCAGCAGTACTGAGAATAGAGAAAATGATGGTTTTTGAGATATAAATGAACTATATTGTTATTTTATATTGAGTATTTTTTCTTACTCAAACATTAATAAGAGAGGTAACATTTTTGGAACCCTAAAATGTTTGATGGCCAGCGTACTTGTTTTACATTGCTTTTGTAAAATATACTTTGTGCTTGAGTCAAGCAAGCAATCTAACTTTGGCTTTGAAATTACCCTCATGCATTAGTGGAATTGAATGATATAATGATCAGTTATCTGATAAAAGTGCAGTCTAATTGGCTTTGTTATGTTGTATCTTACTGGTTAAGGGGATTTAATACTTGCTTCTCAGTGAAGGGTCTGCCAGTTCAGGAAGAGCCTCTCTCCATTTGGAGAACATCTGCACAGACCTGTAGTGATATAATCAACTGGGGCATACACACAACGTACACACACACACAAAATTTCAGAATTGCACGAAAGAGGATGCAATTAGATGGAGTATGGATTTCAATGCATGACATTTTCATTGTAACCTAGATTTCTCATAATTGTATAGAACATTTTTCCTTATTACACATAGACAAAACAGACTTTTACTATTTGGGTTTAATGGACTCATTTTATAAACCACACACATCTATTGTAAACCACCCCAATATTTTAAATGATTCTAAATGATTTCTTCCAAACAGAGCACTTACCACAACAGAGCACTTTATTTTCAAGTGAAAATAAACCCTCCCGCAGAACAGAAACAGAACTGTTAACCGCTTGTGTTACAAACAGCCAGAGCGGCAGTTTTGTTCAATTTTTAAAAAAATTATTGCTAGGGACAATTCAGTAGTCTCTGGATATTGGTAGGCTTTTCAGTTCTAGGCCTCCAGATACTGGTTAAACTTCTTTAGAAATAGATCAGCACATCATAAATTAAGTATCATGTACCCAACTGGTCCTATCTTTAACTTAGTGACATTGCTTGCTGCATGGATTGTAATTATAGTAACAGGAAGTCACCTATCACAGGTGCATTTTGTAACAGACCTACAGTGCATATTGTATCTAGTACTAACCTATTGTATTCTTCATAATTCTTCTAATGGTAGATATGAGACCTTTGGAAAATGTAGATTCCATACTGACTTCTCTTGTATTGCTAAATAAACTGGAACGTCTTTCTGTAAAAATAATTCATTTTTCATATTATGGTTGTTGTCAAAAATCATCCCTTTGTTATTAAAGGAGAGGCTGGTTTTTGGAGCTGCAGAGAACAGAAAACACACTCAGTTCATTTCATAAACAACTTTACTTTTCACTGATTCATAATTGGTGTGTTCCAAATCTATGAATCCTCAGACACAGACATTTACAGGGTTTGTTTTCTCCCTACTTACTGACTTATCAAAGAGTTATAGTACAAAAATGCTTTGTGTTCTCAGTCACCGAGCAAAATAAAGCAAGCTAATATGTTTTATGTGTAGAAATACTGATACAAGTGTATGGTTACAAAATGGTAAAAAACTGAGTACAGGAATTAAGACTGCAAAGCAAAGCAAGATACCTACTGAAGTGTTCCAGGAATACCATTAAAACAGGTTTGAATCTAGTCTTGCACAGTCTTTCTGAACAGGAGTAACAACAGATTGAAATGGTGAATTACATACTGTATGAAACAATAGAAAGAAAATCACCTGAAGTATCATACGCATGAAAAAGTATGTGTCTGCCCTTAACACCCACTATGATTTCACAAAAAAGCGACTTCAGGGTCCAGTAACAGGACACTGGGTTTACAGAGAAAGATACATTATACAGCTCTACACCACGTAGAGTAACTGTGTGATAAATGTAGGCTCAGTGGAAACACACAGTCACAGCTGAAAGTAAAACATTAAGACAGTAAGTCGTCCCTGGGGGTTCACATGCTTTTTGTGACTCCTGTTTGCAACAAACATCATGCTTCGCGCCATGATATTAAAAAACTTAATCCCAATTCTGTTCTTTCTCTCTTTTTCCTGGTATTGCCATGCCAGTGTGACATTATCCCACTATCATAGCTGTAATTCCTTTGCTTTCATCAACTACTGTCTATGCAGCAAGCCTCTTAAAGCATGGTACATTTAAACAGATTACTCAGAAGAGGGGACATTTCTACTCTTTCTTCATTTTACAGCAACTCTAATCTAACCCATCTACCTTCACAAAAAGAGTTAGTATGAAATGGTGTGTAATATGTAGGATCTGTCTTAATCATGCGGATACATGTTTTATGTGTGATGTTAGAATCAAGGATAAATGAAAACAGACTTTCATGTACAGAAAATTGCCTTTTTAGATAAATAAGAAATGAAAAATGAGAAGGTCTCTTATGCTCGCTTGTGAAGTAAAAAAACTACAAAAGATGGCGTTTTGTGACTGAGCTCTTTCTGAATGAGCTTACGGACACAGGTATAAACAACAGCGCTGCCTGAAATGATCAGGTATTCAAATTCAAGCTGGCACCGTTCAAATGATTCACGACTGATTTTTACATGTGAAATACACAGGTTTTACTCAGCAACAGAGTGAGTGAAGTTCCCAAACTAAGTTTTCCTGTTTCCCTTTGTTGTAAACCATTTCTACCCTAAACAAGCACCTACATTCCAGTGCTCTATTCACTTTTCACAGATCCTTTCCATGTTGTCGAAATTCTAGCCAAATCTCCGAACTCAGGACGAACCATACAAACAATGCAAAAAAAAAATTCCGTCCACTACAGCGCACTGTGCTGAAATAAATACAGTTTGGACAAACATAAATAATGTGCGATGTGTTCCTGAGTGTCGACTCGTAGCACCAACAGGTGGAGTAGCACCAGGGGATCGATCCACCATCCCCCATCACCAGGCCTCGGAGACACTGTTCATTAAGACCGGCGGAGTTTCATAGTGCAAAAATCGAGTGTTCTCTCCGCTTAGGTCCCTTCAGCCTGGCTCTCAGCTGCTGGGCTTCGGCATGCCTGTGAAAAACTGAGGCTTTGGCAGTGTTGGGGGCTGCTTAGGAGGAGGTCTGCAGGCGAGAGTACAATACACAATCAGTCAAATACACAAACATTAAAATACCACAATACACTCATAGTATATACACAACATGGCCAGAAGTACTGGGTTTTTTCAGGGTTTGCACTAGACCAGTTATTTCCTTAATGCTTCAGCATATATTTTGGACTATGCTTTTAACTTGGACCCAGTTTGGGGAAGAACCATTTATATTCCAGCACTGTGTCCCAGTGCAAAAAGCAGCTCCATAAAATAGGGCTGGATGAGTTCAGTGTGGAAGAACTTGACTGGCCCACACAGAGCTCCGACACCAACCCCATCCAACACATTTGGGATGAACTGGAGCGGATATAGAGAGTCAGACATTATCATCCAACATCAGTGTCTAATCTCATAAATGCTCCACAGAATGAACGGGCACAAATTCTCACAGAAACTTCCAAATCTTGTGGGAAGCCTTTCAAGAGAAGTGGAAGCTATTGTAGTGGGATCAACACCATATGAAAGCCTAAATGTAATGTCATTAACGTCCTTATTCGTGTAGTGGTCAGGCGTCCCAATACTTTATAGAGTGTAGAAACAATAAGTACATTACCAGTGCCAGGACTGCCTCGGCAGAAGTTTGCAGGAGAGATAATAATTCTTATAAAATGAAACACTTATACAGCCTCATCAGTCACACTGTAATATGGTCTAAAACTGTCGACTGAATGCAAGCTCTGAAATGTTAATAAAGTTGAAATTAGAGAGGAGTTCATTAGCCCTCCTCATTATCGCCCATTTAATTGATGTCATTAGCTCATGTAATCGCACTCCACTAGTAATGTCCAATCCTGATGAATTATTTCGGAGATTTATTAGACGTTTGAGAATGAATACTAATATTGATACACTACAGAAATCATATGAATCACAAGAATAAACCCCATCATACCCTGATTCATTTAACATGTAACTGCATGTTACTCAAACATTATAAAAACGTTTTATGGTATCAATATTTATTTGTATGTTAACAGTGTACTAATAGGAGCAGTCATGGTCTAAGAAATATGTGGTAATATTGAAGACCAGTGTTGTTTAGACTAAACAGCACCTAAGACTTTTAGGACACCTAATGTAAGCCAATAAAAATGTTACATTCTGAGGTGAAATCATATGAAAAAAAAAAAATATATATATATATATATATTATTAGTACAGTCAAGCGATTAAAATTTTTGATCTAATGAATTACATGGTGTAGCGATTAATTAATCTAATTAATCGCATTTAATTGCACATACATACAGATGTTACAAGAAGCAGTTTTTTTACCATTTATTATTAAATACAAGCGTATATCACTTAGGCTACAATGGTCTTTATTTTTTTATCACTGACTTAACCAAACCTGAATTAGGTTACAGTATATGACAGTTTAAATAAACTACGCCTCCCAGCTCTCTCTCACACACTCCGCACACAGCGCTGAAACTCCGCCCCTCTGGAGGTCTGGATGGAGAAAGCTAATGCAGCTACTTCCAGACCAATGTTCCCTTCTCTCTCTCCTGCCGCCTCTAGCTCGACCAACACCTCTTCAACAGACACTACGACCAGGTTCAACACTCCCACACACTTTCCCGATTGGCAAAGTGTTGAAATAAACACGTGTTTGTGCTTCGAGTTCACTCTCTCCTTGCATGACCACGCAGCGGGGCTCCTATTTTGAACCGGGGGACGCACGACCGACGATTTCCAAAAGGCAAATATTCCGCTTCAGAGTCAGAATAGGCAAAAAAACATTCAAAAGACATTATTTATTAGCCATTATGGCGTTTTTTTATTCTTCCAAATCTCGCTGACGCAGCAGTGATCTGGGACTCTGTTCTCCTGTTGTTACACGAAACTTTGAACGAGAAGATGACAAAGCAGGCAATTGTTTTACTTATTTTATTGGTTCTGGAGTAGAACCATTGTGAAACAGCATTTCAGTTATAATCCACGTAAGATGAGTAAATGTATCTGTTCGTATGGCTGATTTATGAAGAGTTTACTGTGTAGTTTACTGTGTGGTAGTGGTAGCAACCTCATTTGTAAAACACTTGTCTGTGAACCTGATGATCATAAAGTCACAGGTTCGAACCCCCACTTTGTACCATTTTGTACCAACACTTAACTTCAAATCACTCTGGACAAGAGTGTCAGCCAAATGCCACTTTACTGTGTAAGAAATGTGCAAGTCTTTTTTTTTGTTGTGTCACTACTTAGGTGCAATAATGTATGTGCAACATTCTTATAATGTGCAATATAACTACAGTAAGCTCCACATTCATGGAGCATGGAGTTCAAAGAGCACCGGTGAATTGTGAAAAACCACTAATGCCTATAAAAATGTATATTTTTACACTGTAAATCCTGAATACTTTATTTAATTTTAAATACAGCTTAATATCTTGCCCTTAAAAAATGTAAAGGTGAGCTTGAGATAGCTACACATGTTCTGCTGCAGTTTCAATGAATTTGCAGGGTCTCAGTGAACAATTATCAGTTCGATTCTTGGAAAAAAATCCATGGACGACTGGAGCTGTGAACTCTGCATAGCGACTGTTGGCGGCGACTGTACTTATTCCAATATTATGTTCAATAACATAATTGGTATAGACTACAGCCAGTATTTGTGTTACAAATAAAAAACTTTTATATACATTTTAAAAATGTATCTTTAGTATTAATATCCTCCTCTCTTATTGACCACAGTATTTTGTTTATATTGCACCGTGTATTTAGTACTAAGCATTTTCAGAGTATTTTCTGCAGTATTTTGACATACAGCATATTTTATCCTGCTCTTGTTTTGAGTCTCTGTGTGTCAACACTGTCAATAACGTGATTACCTGTTGGGCTGAGTGATGGGGAGTGCTGAGCGGGAGGCGGTGCTGATTGGGATAGGGGCAGGTAGGCGAATGGCCGAGGGGCTCCGCATCAACCGGACACTCCGCCCCAATGGGTCGGCAGGCAAAGGCTTCTGGGGTGGGTTTGGTTTCTCAATCTCCTGAGAAAAAGACAAGAAAAGTCATGCATTTATTCAGAAATTCTACACCAAACTTTCTCACTTGAAACTAAAGCAGCATGTTTCCATTACTTGTTATAGTGCAAAACTACAGAAGCAAACTTGGGAAATCAAACAATGGTTTGGCTGATCAGCTACGTTTGGGATGAGAGAAATGCTGGTTTTGATTTTTCAACAAACTCTCACAACTGTAAGGTAAGTAAGGATCAGTCTGAGGGCAACCCTTAACTGTTTTTTAACAAATTCATCTAACGGCTTTGTGAAACACTACCCAGGTGTTTTACTGCAGGGAAAAGTTCAGATAATTCGCTTCATGTTGGAAAGCAGCACTAAAACAGCAGCCTTAATGTCCCATACGTGCATTGGAACGTTTTACATGGTGAAATGTTTCACTTTTTGGGGAGTTTCACGTTTCTTTGGCAGTTCTTCTTGTGCTTGTTCTCAGTTGATTGGAAATGTACTCTTCAAATATTTTTTTATGAATATAGTCAAATCAACCATTTTTGTTCAAATTAAATCAAAATCAAAATATCAAAGTCCTACAAGCAATGAAAATCTTAAAACGCAAGGCTGAACTGAGTGAAAAGGGGTTTTAGTGGATCACATGGGCAGCTGGTATCCTAGTTGTTAGGGAGTTGCCCTTGCAATCAGATGGTTGTGGGTTTGAATCCCAGGACTGCTAGTGGCACCTCTGAGGTTCCCTTGAGCAAGCTCCCATCCCCACTCACTGCTCCCAGGGTGCCCCTCATCAGTGGCAGCCCCTGTTTTACTTGCCGAATGGGCTAAATACAGAGAAAAAAATTTCACACTGTTCACACTGTGCGGTTGTGTGTTCACACATGACTATAAAGGGATTTTAGAGATTTTAAATCAGTGTATTGATTATAACAACGTTTATCATAATTTATTATATATTTATTATTATTTTATTTTATTTACTAACTATTTTAGACTTTCGACCACATAAACTCCATCCTAAGGCAAATTATTAAGAATATATATTTCAAAATTATGTTGTTCTATTATCTCTATCACACAAGTTGTTGCAGACAGGTTGAATGTAGTATACAGATGAATATGAACACACATCCACAACCACACACACACACAGGCCATTCTCCCTCATGCACATGTTTGGCTAGTTTACCTGCGGACAGGTTCATTTGAACCTGATCATTTTTACACTTTGTCCTTTGTGTTAACGTGGATGCTAGGCAAGAGGGAAAATATACACATGTAAAATTTGATTACTTTGCACTGGCTCTGGAATTTTTGGGATTTATGGAACAACTGATCTGTATCAACAGGTCCTTTTGAAGTCATAGATATTCTGATGTGATGATACATTTAAATATACACACCCATTCCGTCTACAGTAGTGTTTACTGTCCCATTCGCACTGAAGTTAAAAAGAGTGTTTGAGTGTTGGGAATGAGGATCCAAACTTAATTTTTATATCCATAAAAGCACAGCAAACAACACATTTTAAGGGTTTAAGGGATAAATAAATGTTTAAATGGTTCATGTAAAATGAATTATATCAGAAGGGAAACATAAAATGCATGTAATAAAAGATCATTTTCAAATAAAGCCATTTGTAGGCTCTGATTTTGGAAGCTCAAATCTTTATAGCAAGCTGACACTATAGTGCTGGTCTTACTGCACTGTTTCAGGCCTGCCCCTAGATGGCCCTGTAAGACAGTATAAGCCCAGCAGAGAAAGCGATTCCACACAGTTTAGCGCTCTGCTCTCCACCATGGCGACGTGCCCCCAAGGTCGCGTGAGGAGGGCTTCTCATGTGTTCCTAATCGACTTGCAGAAGAACCTACAACACATCTGTTCCTCATCTAATCTCCCTTTTTCATTTTTCTTTCTCTTTTTGAAATCCACAATTTCACAGTTTGATTCCCCTGCTTTTTCTCAGGGTGCTTTTCAACATAATTAGATTCCTCACAGAGGTTGTTTCTCATCATTTATCACAGGGCGCCTGATTTCAGAGGACGAGGTCTCATATTGTTTTGTTTGAAAGTGATTGCCCACGCTTCGCCAACAGAAACTTTTAATAATCTGAAATCTGATTATCTCATGAACAGGTACAAACACACACACATGGGTCTGAAAAACGTTACAGATCACAGCTCTGCTATTAAATTCAAGTAATTGTTGCGTTACTCTACAAATAAATAACTTATTATCGACATGGAGTTACACATGACATCTAGCCATAACGAATTATGTAATGATTAGATTTGCATTAATTTTACGTTCTGTATTTTCATGTGCACCTTTCATGTGCACATGTAAGATGTGCAATTGTTTAGTATATATATATATATATTTTTTTTTTTTTATTCAAAAGTAGTGTATTGCACCCTCAGTGCTGCAACTTGAACAAAAATAATATTTGGTTTGCAAATAAAGAGCTTTTTAACAGTAGCGTTCCCTTTAACACAGTAACACAGTTGCAGTTTATTGAAAATCTCAACATAAACATTAATGAAATCAGTTCAAATATACAAACAAAACTACTTGCGAGTGCCGGGCATTCACGTTTCATATAGTTTATTATAGAAATACAAGTTCCCTTCAGAGCATTAATGCAGCTACAAGGAGGACCAATTCCATAGGAAAGTCTATGTATCTGAATGCGGTGTCATTCCAGTCACCTTTGGTCAGGAGTCCCATTACTTTTGTCCATATCATGCTAAATGACTGCACACACAACATTAAAATCTAAATCAAATATTCACTTCTGCTTACACAGGAAAATGTTATACTGACCGCAAAGTTAGAGAAGGTGTTCAGCGCTTCAGGAATCTCCTCTAGACTGACCTTACCTCACACACTTATCTCCCTGTCTGTCTGTCCTGCAGCTGTCCCTACACCCCCCCCCC
>JBBKCR010054703.1:0-10676 GCA_037577295.1 Ladigesia roloffi | reverse complement strand
ACACATCACCCCACAACCTGACACAGACATAACCCCTTAACCTAGACCCTTAATAACCCCTTGCAGGCCCAGGTCGCAACAATATGCTGGGAGGTTATGCATAAAAAGGACATAATTCCTAAATAGCTCACACACTATGAATGTTAAAATAATCATTAAGCTAGTAATCTGTACCTAATGTAAGTCCTAGTTTCCTTTCAAAGCATGTCTGCTAAGGCAAAGCACACTGACAACCGGACAAGTCAAGAAATACATTTAATGAATGAAACAGTCCTATCACGCAGCTATCTTAATCTTAATAATTTACACAGGTGTTCAATTTTTCCCACAGTGTGCATAAAAACTTTCCAGGATGCTCTGGAACTGATGGAACACCATCTAAAACTCAACAACCTTTATTTTACCTTTGGACCAAAAATCTTTAAACATATGTTAAACCACTAAAGACCCCACTATTGCATGATAGCATGTATAGTCGTATATTTATTAGAATATCACTCAGCTATTAAAGGCCTTCATGAGTGAAATATGACATTTTTAGAGTATAAAGCACAAGTGAATTTAGTTGCATTCAGGTCCAGGGGTGAAGTCCAGCTTCCCAACTGCAGCTGCAGTACCATCAACTGTTCAAGAGGAGGAGCTGTTTCCCTTCTATGGAGAGAAGATGCCTTAAAGCCAACATCCGAAGTCATTGCTAATGACAGTTGAAATCAGGTGTTCCGACTTCCAGTCCTTGAGGCCCGCAGCATTGAGGGCTTTAGCATTCTGCCTCATTTCCCACATCTGATTCAGCTCATCAGCTGATTAAGAAGGCCTTCATGAGCAGCATTGGGTTTTAGAAGGCGGGGGACTCTAATCAGTGCAAGGCTGTGCCCCAACAGACCCTGAGCTCGACAGCCCCAGCTCTAGTTTGATTGCAAAACATGTTTAAAACCCCGAGGACTCCAACCACTAAAGTAAACAACATGCAGTACATTTCCCCCCATGATTTCCTTTGTTAGGCCATTTTTGCTTGGCCACTTTCCTCTTTGCCTTTTCTAAACCAGGCCCTTTTTTACAGTGTTGTTTACAAATAAGACAATATAAATATTTATCTATTAGCTGAGTGAAAAGCTATTGACACAAATGGTGGTTTGGAATGAGTTATTGCAATATTAGAACATCAGTAGTAATGAAGTACAATTAAGTAATATTAAGTAATGTATAGTAATATTGACCAAGTAGCATTACTGTTCATTAAGACTATTGCACATCAGATATTGCAAGTAATTTAGCACCATTTGGAGAACAACATATACTGCACATCATAGTGTTTTTGGTCAGAACATTGCCCAATATTGCACAGAGTAGACTGTTGCATATCATAGTAAAAGTAATGTACATAGTCCTTCAAACAATGATCCCATATTAAAATATACAGCTAGAGGCAGAAGGCTATGGCACAGATTATTGTGTGTGTGTGTGTGTGTGTGTGTATGTGACTGAGGGAGGAGTTATAGAGTCTGATGTGTGTGTGGTTGGGTGGGTGTGTGAATGAGGGAGGAGTTGTAGAGTCTGATGTGTGTGTGTGTGTGTATGTGTGGTGTTTAGTGAAGCACTTTATGCTGGTGAGTCTGTGGCTAAAAGTATTTCTCAGGAAGTTTAACACGCTGTGGAGGGGGTGATCAGCATTGTCCACGATGGACTGAAGTCTGAACAATGTTCTCCATTCAGCCACAGTTTCCATGCTGTCCAGTTCCTCACCCACCACTGAACTGCTTTCCTGATCAGTTTGTTAAGTCTCTTCCTGTCTGCCCCAGCACAGCACAGCATAGAAACCGGCCCTGGCCTCAACAGACCTGTACAACATCCACAACATGGTGCTGCAGACCCTAAAAGATCAAAATCTACGTAGAAAAACCAAACTTATAAGTGTTCAGAGAGTTCCAGAGAGTAAATGGTCTATTTTCCGGTTCCTCTTCTTATGCAGAAAGCCTCCCAGGCTGAAACACTACAAATAAATATTTAACTCAAAATGAGATTTTACTTCTATTGACTGGGGAGAACTGACAAGCTAATAGAATGTTAACAAACATTCTGGATTTCAGAAATACTTCACAAAGAAGCCGCCATCAAACAAAACAAATCTAAGAGCTGGAATACTCCTTTCTGCGCTTGGTGAAATGTTTTTAATCTAGTGCTGAACCATGTAGACTTAAGCGTGTGTTGGAGGGTGGGTGAATCAGAAGGGGAAAGGCATTAAGAAGCAGCTTTGCATCTCACACTACGGCACCTCCTAAGAAAAATCACATCTGAAATTCACTTTGAGCGGATGCTGCTTGTTGTATACGGCGTGTTATAAGGCAGACGAAAGGCAGACGAAAGAGTGTGAAAGAGTATGCATGGCTGATGTATGGGGGAAGCCTTGAAGTGGAGATGAAGACTTTGGAACAAATCACTTCTGTTCCCCACTGTACCTAAAAACCTGCTGCTCACACCAAAAATCTTCCATCCCTGCCATGCAATAGGTTTTATATAACATTCATATTATGCCTGTTGTTAAGCAACAAGCTTCAAAGCTGAGTCTGAGCCAGTACCGGGGATGAACGTATCTGTGTCTCGTATATAGGGGATATTCCCGCTGATTCTCAAAGATGAGTTTTTTTGTCAAGTGCCTGTTTTTCTCCAACAGTTTTGAGCCAAAACAGGAGATGTTCAAATTTCGCTGTTTACAAACACTGTAAAGGTAAATCAACATTTCAAATATCAACATTACAGCAACAAGAGTCGCTTTAATGAAGCACCAGTTTGACTTTGTAGGTCAGAATCTTCAGAATCATTGTCACTGGATCTCACAGTTTTACTGCCACAATGACCAGAATGGGAATTTGGGTTTGGGTTGAAGCAAATAAATCTACAAGATGAAAACAAGACAAATACTCGCTGAGATGTATTTTTTATGCATTTTGCAATACATTGCACCTCCTGCAGCTACTTGAGGGGTTCTGATCCACTGACGTTGTCTGACTGACAGTGCTGTAGTCCGATGACGATGTAGGGGAATCAGAGGGCCCTGAGCGATTACCTTGTTCAACCAAATAATTAACACATTCATCTCTTTTTATGTAGCAATTATACTTCCGTCCTAAATTCATGTTTGTGGGACCCAATGGTACAACACATTCTCCCATGAAAATACTTTTATTTAACCACATGATGCTTTTTTTCTAGATGATTCCAGAAAATGAAAATGGTATCTAAGGCTGAATTAAGAAGAAAACATTTCCTAAACGTACTGGAAATTTTGACACCTCGAACAGTTATTAAAAAAAGCCCTTTTTAAAATATTTCTGGATATTTGTAATAACTCTTTGTAATACCTAATAAAATAACATTTAACGTAGTACATTAAGTAATGAATAACATGGAAAACTTTCTTTGGTCCCGCATGTATTAAACTGCCTTGGATGCTATTGGTAAAATACTGTAAGACATTTTAAACAAAGCATAAATGTGAGGCCTTTGCTTCACCTTTAGGCCATCAACACATTTTTGAAAACTTCAGCGTCTGAATCTCAACACAGCTGGTACGAAATGTATGTTATTTGGCCTGCTAAATGTGTCAGAGTGAGTGAATTTTATGTTTTTTTGGCAATAACTGTGCCAGTATATGTACAAAAGTTTGTGGACAACTGCTAATCTGGCTTTAATTCTGGTATCAATGTTGTTAATAGTTTGACATAAACGAGGATATTCAAGAAACTGATTGGGAAATAGCTTGTTTTAAGGCCCAGACTGTTAATACTACATTTAAGTTGTTGCAATATAAATGGCTGATGCATACTTATCTTTCACCCAGCAGGTTAAACCACATATTTCCAAATGTCCCTGATATTTGTGTGAAATGTAAAGTGGAAAAAGGCACCATAATTCATTGTTTATGGGAGTGTGCGAGGATACAGCAGTTTTGGAAGAATGTAATAGAATGTTTGGGTCTCGTAGTGGGAAGGGAAGTTCCTTTGCAAGCCAAACTTTGTATACTTGGTATATATCCTCAAGACTTTGCTGTGTCACAGAAGCAATCATTGATTATTGACTTTGGATTCTTACAGGCCAGAAGGATAATTGCATTGCTGTGGAAAAACATGGATACACCTTCAATTCAAATGTGGACAAAGGAATAAAAAGCCTGCTTGGCTCTGGAAAAATTTACATTTTATGTGAAAATTAAAGATTTTGCTTACCTATGGAACCCCTGCGTATGCTTTGTGGAAACTCAAGATCCCTAATTGCAACATGCTGCAATATGTGCATTGCTGAAACTTTTTAAATCTACATACTTGACTTTTTTTTGTATGTACTTATTTGTATTTTTGTTTGTTTGTTTTGTTTTTGTTTTGTTTTTTTTCTTCTGTTTAGTTTATATTAATTTACATCTTTTTATTTTGGCCTACTGAAGTGTAAAGTCTTTAAGAAAATATCAATAAAAATATATCTAAAAAAAAAAAAGATTGTTAATAGTAAACTTGTCCCCTTTTTGCTGCAGTAGCAACAGCGATTATTCTAGGGCTGTACACTAAATGTTGGAACACTGCTGTAAGAATCTGATTGCATTCAGCCACTCTTTGTGAGAGAATCCAATGTAATTTGTACCAAAAGTAAAAAACAATCTCGGTGAGTCATGAAATGGTCAAATATTCATTTACTGAACATGTATGAATGTTGCATAATCACATTTAGTTACCCAAGGAAGAGTTCAATCCCAGTCCTGATAGTATATTCTGGTCCCAAGATGTATCTCAGTGCAGACTGACAAACAAGGCCTTCACGAACATAGAAGTTTATTCTCTCATTTTCATTACCTCGTATTCGTCTTTTCCTTTTTAAAGAGAGTGTCATTAGAGACCAAGTGCTGCTTTGTGCCAAAGTCTCCTCTCGTTGAGGGATCTCAGCATGAAGCTGATAAGGACGTCAGAAGAGCTGAAAGGTCAATCTAAACTTGAGAGCTGGAAAATGACACATGAAAATTTAAAGACACTAAAAATAACATAATTACAAATGGTACTCAAAGGAGTGCTGAGAAGGCGTCATTCCCTTGTAGCTTGGTGGATTTTAGCCTGTTATTTAAGTAGGAAAAGACCTGGGTGTCAAAAAGAAAGCAGGTTTAATCTATCATGATTGGCCACTTTATTGGAAACACCTTCATTGTAGCTCCACCTTGTTGGTGCACAGTTTGAGGATGCAATTAATACAGGTCATCAGTCACTAATCCTTAACTGAGTAGAGCTGTTATGGCTGCAGGGTTTTATTCCATCCATCAAAGCTAAATGACATCTATTTGATTTCAGTCAAAGCCTGCTACCACACCGGCCCTTTGTGGATAGGACTGGTGACCCCTGCTCTAGCCCTTCAAAAATGGTCAGCTTCTGACCCCCACATCCACTCTTTTAATGGGCAATTTCACAACTGATATGTTCTGCTGAGAGTGGGCCACCACTTTAAGTCCCAGTCTTGAAACCAGACACTGCCCAGTGACAAACAGGATTGAGAAATATGTGCAACTGCAGAATACAGTCTGTAATAATACACCTATAATGATGACTTGTGGACCTCACACTTTGGCCAGCATAGGTTTGCGCAAGTCTGACTTATTAATTTGAATTTAGTTTCATTAGCTGCAGCCATTGCAGTGCACACATGTAAATCTGGCATGTTTGACATGGCTTCAAACAGTGAGACATTCATTAGGATAAGAAAAGCCTTCAGACAGAACTAGAGCCCTGCGGGGTTTAGAAGAAAAGAGAACAACTGGCAAGAGAACAACAGGTTATAAAGGTTAGATTGTACTCCAGGTAGCAGGTAACTTCAGCTTAATTATGTGCATTGCTTCTTTCAGGCCAGATTAAAGGGTGTTCAGTAAAGAAAGTCATTTGAAATTGTATCCAACCCAGTGATGCTGGTCTTTGGTGGTCACAGAGTGTTCATAATAAAGTGGATGATGACATGGGGAGGCAAACACATCTGCTACATCATGCATTACACACACTGTAAAAGACTACACTACAACCCAATATATAAATAATATTGAAAAATAAAAAAGCTAACGGGATAAACAGGTTACCCGAAGACTGCAAATGGCACAAATTTACGTCAAAATCAAATCAAATGAGTTCAAATGAAACATTTGAAAGTATTTTCCTGCAGCAGCCTGATGGTGTATGGCTTGCGTATTAATTTTGGTCTACACTCTTAAAAATGAAGGCTCCACAAAAGGTTCTTGAAATCAGTTCTATGAAAAACCTGTATCTCATATTGAAACCTTGAAGGAAACTGGTTCCTCAAAACTTAATTTTCAGTGACGAAAATGGTTCTTCAAAGACGAGTGTGGTCTATGACATATAGCTCCTTTTATTTGTTCTTTTTTTAATGACTAAAACGTACAGTGACTTGTGTCACATTACCTAAAAAATAAAGATTGTCCATAAAAAATGACAATATTTTATTTCCTGAGATTTGATATGATGCATTGGTGCAGCCACATAAATTATTGTTATTATTTTTTTTAATCATTCAATATTTTTATAATCCATTAACCTTTTTGGTATTAAAATAGAGAAGCTTCAAAGCTACACAAGCTACATTATCACAATTAAGTAAAACTCCTCATGCGTGATTGGGTGGTTTGTCACATTGCTGAAATTACTTCCCATGTGCTAAAATCGCCTGCGCTTCTTAACCATTATATATTTGCTTGCCTACCACTAAGATTAGCAGCTACTTATGCTGAAAGAATGACATGAGTGCCTGTTAGGAGACACATGATGAAACAGGTAAATGATTTGGTACAGAGGTGGCATGCTTTTGGAGTAAAACATGGTTTGATTTTAAATGAGCTTATTCAGCAGTGATTATCATAAAACATGGTTCCTAACAGCGGCAGAATAAACCTCTGTTTACAAACTGTATGTGGGTTTCTAAGACCTGTGATTTTTGGTGGACCACAATTTATTTGTTTAGTGGAACTTGGTCAAAATGAACCAAACTAAAGACAAAATCTGGTGGTATAAATAGAAAAATAATATTTGAAAAGTGATTAGAAAAAGGTGCTATAGTGGTTCTTCGACTGCCTTTACCCAAGGAACCCTTTCCGGCACCTTTCATTATAAGAGTGTATGTACTGTCAGACAAGCTGTAATAATATAAACATGTTCTTATAGTGACACATACACATACAAGTCCAAAGGCTTCTTAACGTATGTTTAAAAGCCAATCCTGTCAATAGTCTGAGCAGAATTCAAGTAGACAAAGGCACTGGGCCCACCAACCCCTGACTGAGTTTGGGGCACCTCACTGCTGGCAGCACCAGGTTATTTCTGCAGCACCATTTCCTTAGACGTGCTCTCGGCTTGTATCATGGTAGATAACTCCAACTGGTGAGAAAGCATGGCTTGAGCTTTCAGCTAGTCTAAGGATTAGCGTCTAAAATGCCAGTCAAATCTTTACATGTGTGCTTCCGTAGAAAACGGTATTTTACAAAGACATGTTTTTAGGTTGAAATGTAAAAAAGTACAGAAGGCAATACAAAGAAATTGGCACAGTTATACACCTCAACGTTCCTTTCTTTCTTTTTCTTCTTTTCGTTCCAACCGAGTCACAGAAGTTCAAGAGGGCTCTCAAACAGCCGCGAGATTGATCATTGTTGAGAGCGAGATCGATGCCTTGGTGTGCTGCGGAGAAAGTCAAATCTGCACTCGGTAAATACAAAAAAAGCCTCCTTGAGTCTCGAGTGGCTTTTGAATTCCTCCCTGTTTGATATAGCACTTGTACCACTTGTATGTCAGAGTAACAATAGGGAGGGAAGGATCCTGCAATGCTCTGTAGGATTGTATAAGTTGGTACAGAAAGCTTGTCCCAGATTGGCTCGGATTGTTGTGTATTGTCTGTGTGTGTGTTTATGAGTGTGTAAAACGGAGAGGCGAATTCTCTTGGCTTTTTTACACACTCCCTTGTCCAATGCCCTTTCCTTTCAGCGGCGTGTCGCCCGGTGGTTGCCGCGGTGGTGCTGCTCGCAGGTTTTGCAGCACTGGGAGCGGACGGCGGCCTGGTCACAGCGGCCCAGCCACTGGAGGGTCTGGCAGAAGCGGAATGTCAGACGATCACGTAAGCACATCTGACCTGGAAAACACAGGGAACGCCATCAACAACAGGTCAAACTATCTAGAAAACATAACTCATAAGAAGTCATTAGATGTCCATGACAGTGGACATAAACCTGCATACACATTTGTGAAGGCTTATGACCTCATAAGGGTCTGTTTTCGTCAAGGCTTCTTTTGTGTTCATGTGATGAAAAGCTGGTCTTGTAGCCTCATGAACTTCAGTTCTAACAACAAAAGTTTAGCCATCTTCAACTGCAGTCTAATGTTCAGAGGCCCTGTTCTGAGAAGCCCTTAGGCTATCCATGAAGTAAAGTTCTGCTACAAACGCAATCAATATGTTCCAAGTCAAATCAGTAACACCAGAGTAACTGTCAAGCCCAGAGCCAGGGCTTTATTAGAAGAAAAAGGAATGGAGAGCAAAGCCAACCAGCAACAATTGTAAGAACATTTTTAGCAACAAAAAAGCATCTTCAATGGTACGGTAAAATAAAGTCTGTCATATTAGCAACAGTGAACTCAATGAGTCAAACCATTACAACTCCATTTAACATTAGTGGGATAAGAAAAACACCCCCACATCAGAAATGCATTTCCATTCATTCCCTGTGGCACTTCCAGAATTCTTTAAGAATTCATGCTTTCTAATTTGTATGCATTATTAGCCCTGCAGATAAACACAATAATAATATTTCATTAGTACCTTTAGGGGTGGAAATACCCAGGTCCTAATAGGGTGGATTTTCACATAAACATGCACTTAATGACTTTTCCATTCATAGACCTGTCAACTACGCAAGATATGTTTTAAGCTAGAGTACTTTCTGCATTAAAACCACAAAAAATTTTTTTACACATAACACTTGTTCTCTTTCCAGCCCAGACATCATTACAGGCCATACAATTGTTAATGTTTCATTCAGTTCAGTTAACTAACATTAAAACAGAAGCTTAAAAACTAGCTTCCTACCAGCTGATTTGCTGCAAGCTGGCTAGGTGCCCAAGTATAAATGTATCTAAAAAAATGAAAGTATGTGGACACTGAGCTTTTTTGGTTTAAATCACGAATAGCTGAGAGCAGGCTAATGACAGTTAGATCATATGCTGAGCTGTTTTAAATCGAGCATTCGGATTGACATTTGATAAATAAAAACTCAGTTTGTCACCTAATACTTTGACATTGTGTAGACTGATTAACCAATGCCACACAGGTTTGAGGAAACTGTAAACAAACAACTTTAATTACTGAGATTTCTTAGCTGCTTTCACATTCCACACACAGATTTGTGAAGGATGTTGCATCTCTACTGACTCTCACTCCCAGGATGGAGTAAATATACATTCTATTAAAGGCCACGCATGCTCCACTCTACCAAGTAGGTACCGACAAGCATGCAGCGAGTTTGGAGATATTTCAGAGAATGAAAGAATTGGCAGCTTTAATATCTAATATCAGTCTAGAACAGAGCAGGACAAGTGAGGACACCCCCATCCCCGCAAGCCTGAAAAAGATATATCATCACAGAATGTGGAATTGAAATGAGCCAATCATATTTCCCCTTATCTATGAATCCACAGGAGAATCCACCTAAGTAGAGGGCAAATAAGTTCTTTTCAGGTTAATGCAATTTCAGTTCATTCTGTATAATGGAACTTTCACTATTTCTTCTTGACGGAACATCCAGGTTTTTAAAACAGAGAACGACTGCGGCCGGCGCCACTTTCCAATCTCTGGGCTCCAAATGCTTATAGGATTCAGTTCAGTGGGCAATGCTTGTGCACTAGGCAGAAAATCAGCTCTTTCCAGTAGACTGTTTGTTTCATCTAACATCACAATGCATTTAGAGGCCTCCTGGGTAAGTACCAGATGCTTTGAGAAATTACTGTAGAGAATTTAGTTTTCTATCAGTTTAAATTATAAATGTTAAAGAGTTCATTGCTATCAATTCAAAATACTGATAACAAAAAAAAGTGCAGCATTCCCACTGGCAACCGCAATATGTACGACAAGAGGACAAAAAACAACAACTGTAAGTTCTTCTCTACCCGCAGAAACAGAAGTCTAGGTGAGTTTTGGGGAGATTTGAGTGTAGACTCTTAGACTGTACTATTTGAGCTTCCTATTTAAGAGACACATTCTAGCTGTAGGTCCTGGAAAGAACTGGGTTCACCTTGTCTCACCAATCTGCTAATTCTGGCAAAGCACATGGAGGGATAACAATATTTTTACCTGCATTTTGGCACAAAAAATTCACAAAGCTCCTCTATGTGTCAACACAAGGGTGAAGGGGGGATCTGGCTGATGTTCTTATCCAGAGCACCTTACAATCATTAGTTATAGGGACAGTCTTGAAGTTAAAGTTTAGTTTTATTGTCACATTGTCAGAAAAGTTCCCCGCAGAGCCAAACGAGGAGTCTCACGCAGCGCCATTAGGTGAGAGTCTTTTATTACCCACACAGTGACAAATGAACAACCAGTATGTTTGCCTGATGGCCATAAAACAGAGTGAGCTTAAGAAGGGTGAGGAGGACAACAGAAAC
>JBBKCR010054692.1:0-10676 GCA_037577295.1 Ladigesia roloffi | reverse complement strand
CACACACACACACACACACACACACACACACACACACACACACACACACACACACACACACACACACACACAAACCCGACCGTGCTCAAACACACAGCACAATGACAGAAACAAACAAACAAAAAAACACACAATGGTGCTCAAAAAAACAAAAAAAAAATCTCAAAACCCCAAACAAAGCTGTGCTGTGAAGAACACTGCGATCAATAACGCCATTGTTCCTGTGAGAGCGCCACTGTTCTCCAATGAAAGAAAACAAAAATGTCCCTTTCCAGAATGTTCTTTAACAAAGAGGAGGCGACAAAACAAAGTCACCGCCACCATGAACCAACAAAGGCGAGAGTTCATGTAAAGAATGACAGGTGCTTGTGGATACACCCAGGATAAAAGTCAGGGTTCACCCGAAAAACCTAATGCACACACTCCTGCCCTGTGGCCTCACAGCGAGCTGATCAGCTTTAACTTCATTCCGCAGATGAATTCTCACACCTGGGTCATGCACAAAGCTGAGGTTTTGTGAAATAATTTGAAAACCCCCCCAAAAAATGACTTGTTTTGTTGATTTAATGAGAAACAACGCACATCCTTTTAGAAATGTACTGTAATGTGGCGTTTTCCTACCAGTAGATCATCCTGGGGGGGAAACCCATCATAAATTGGGCCATATTGTTTCCACAGGCACATTTTTGATTCAGAGATGACAACAAATCGAAAGTATCCACTTTGGCGAAACAAAGAGTCATTGTGTATTAAAACATGCCAGAGTGTGTTCTCTGTAGAGGATGTGCACTTCAGAATCTGACCAGGTGCTCACAAAACTCCGCGTTCCACTGAACATTCGATTTCTCACCGAGCCACAGCTTTGTGGAGCACCCCCCTCCCCATCCCCCTCCCCCAACCCCAACCCCAGGGTCTTGACTTTTAGAGCCATTCCACTCAGTCTATTTCAGTCTCCTGCTCCAGATCCAGGTTGTCCTCGGACTCTGGCTGGGAAGGCGCCGGACTGGACTCGTTTCTGGACGCCGACTCTGGAGACGGCTCCTCGGGATCTGCGCTTGGAGCGCTGCCCCCTGCTGGCTCTGAATCAGGAGACTCCTCCTCCTCCTCTGGAATCGCCGCTATGTTCTTCCCGTCCGGGTTCTCCTCCGGGGAGGGAGTGGAGGGACTGGAGTCCTCCTCCTGGGGGGTGTTCTGCGCCTCCTCCTGGGTGGCGGACTGGGAGCTGAAGGAGCGGAGCCGGGGCGGGTCGGCCGGGGGCAGCAGGGTGAGCGAGTCCACGCTGAGCGTCTCCGCGTCCGCGTCCGACAGCAGGGAGATGGTGGGCTGGGCGGCGGGCGTCAGACTGGGGGCCAGAGCGGGACCCGGGCCTGGAACACACAGAGCAACGCCGGTCAGAGTCACATATTCACCTGTTCACACAAACAAACCAATCAGAAACAAGCCAGAGAAAGTCTGGGGAGGAGCGAGAATTACATTATTACTGCTGGCATGGACGGGGCCTAAGGTTCGAATCAACACACAACTGTCCTAAATAAAATAAATAAATAAGATCTGTTTAAAACATCGTGTAAACTATTTGCGCCAATTCATTTTCTATAACGCTTTTAAAATAAATTGAGCGTGCAATTAATTAGAAAATTAAACGCCCCTCTGCACCGCAGTACCAAACTATTAACAGTGGGGGCAGTATTACGCTACGCCAGCGAACAGCATGCCAGAAGAAGAAGCAACTTCATGTGGCTAATGCTGCTGCTCAAGCTAGCGATGGAAGAGAATCGCGATTAATGCCAATATTTTTTTTCCAGATTTGCGATTAACTAGTTATTAATTCATCGCTTAACAGCCCTAAAATATATAGAATAAATAAGACCCCTGCAAATAAATGGGCTGACGTGTGTGTGACCCCTTCCACTGACTTTCCACACTGTTCCCATCTGGAAAACAGCCTCGCCGCATCAAAGCCTGATCGACAGACTCCTCAACACACACACACACACACACACACACACACGGAACTGATTCAACTTTCCATCTTTACATCTCACAAATTAATCTTTAGATGCACATGCAGCTACATGTCACACTTGTTCTTGGATCCCATCTCTGACTGACGCCATTTTCACAGTTTTCACAATGTGTGTTTTTTAATATACTGATTTCTGTATATATTTTTTTCTACCTTTCCAAATGTCTTTTTAATTGAAATTAATTGTTACTTTTTTCACTACATGTACTTGTATAATTTATCTTTTATAAGAGATAAGATAAACCTTTATTGGTCCCACAAAAGGAAAGTTTGCTTCGTCACGGCAGAAAGTGGACAGAACAAAGAAAAGAGAGCAAAACATTAAAGAAAATAATAAAATACTACATAACTACAGGACAAAATGGACACTGTACCAAAGTTTCTCAACATTTTCACCATTAGGGCCCACCTACCTATCACAGCATGTTGCCAAGGCCCATTTTGCCACATTAGATGATATTAAATAACCAATTGTGGACCAATGGCGTGTCTCGATTTTAGATTCGTGGCCCAATCAAAAGCCTTCGCAGCCCACTGGTTGCGAATCCACGCACTATACAATGAATAAATATAAATCTGGACAAAAATATGTATTTATGTGACAAAAACAACACTGAATCTTGAAATTGTTGAACTGTAATGAAGGTTTTGAATGGATTTGATTGAAGCAGTGATGGCTTTATGGGGTAATCTGCTGGTTTCTACTACAGCACCAACACAAATCTACTGGAAAAACACCGTCAGCCTTCTGCTCAGAACATCAGGGCCGCGATTCCCCCTGACGGTTGAAACGTTCCCCAGCTGCAGATGCTCCGAAGCCCCTATTGCAGCTTTAAATAGGAGCCGATCTGAACAGGCTGTTCCTTTTTATGTTGCTAATGGAATGGAATGTCCTATCAAGGAGTAACAAACAAGAGAGACCAGAGAGTTCAGCACAGATTAGCCACAGATACGAGCAGGAGGTGAGGGCAATGGGGGAAAAAAGACATAATGTGAGATCAATTTTATGAAGAAATCAATCTCCATGCTTCCCTCAACAGAAAAAAAACATGGTTCACGAGAAAGGCAAGAATGGGCAGCAACAGGGGCAAAAAAATATCTGACAAACAATGAACAAGAGCCAAACAGGAAGCGGCCTGGAGCATTGACCATCCAGACAGACTGAGCAGGCATTCTTCCTGTGTTTCTACCTTGTTTATTCATTTAGAAGCAAATGGAGAGATAAAACGGGGTTGCCATATCAGTACAAAAACCTCACATTATATCTCACTTTAAAACTCACTTTATATCTAAGTAAGTAAAAAAAACGCCAGTAGTGTAAAAAGCCTTACGCAAAACTACAGGGAGGCTGTGCTGATCATCTGCTGAGATCCAAAATAAGTCTTTACGGTCACCTTAGGAGTTAAGGAGGAGTCAGCTGAACAGTAAAAGCATGTCACTAGATGTACCGCACTGTTAAATCAGATGCTGGTACGTCCAAAATAACAAAATAAAAAGATTTCTGCTTCAGAACTGCTGAGTGCATGTGGGAGCAGAACATGCTGCATCTACCAATTTTTCCCTTCCTTTCGTCAATGCACCCTCATAATAAAGTTATACGGGTAATCTAGCAGCCAAGAGTGTTCTTCTTCCCTCATAACTACCTCCTCATGTCAACACCTTAAGTGCATTTTCAATGGTTTACACAAAGACTCCAATCGCAAAGTTCCTGGCAGTCAAAAAAAAAAAAAAAAAAAAAAAATTTGGCACCACACGCCTTGGTTGGTGTTGCAGTGCAGGAAAAGGTCTAAGCAGTGGCAGTCTCCTCATGAAGCAGCAGCACATGCCTGGTGGGCGGGTCCAGGTTAACGGGAATAGGAATGTGCATCTGCATTTGTATTTGTTGAAAAAGGAATCTAGACGTATTTTGATAATGCATAATGCACTTCCCAACGAAACTAGCCTGTACTTGAGTGTGTTAACGTGGGTGGGTGGTGGTGCTATCTACTCCAGAACGCGAGCATGTGATTGGGGGTGGGTGGTGTTCCTGAATACAAATACTTTTATTTGTCCGAATACCGTATTCGTAAAAAACACGTTATGTGTGTCGTATTCGTATTCGGCTCCACCCCTACACCCTACATGGGACCAGAGCAAACGACGGAATCAAGAATGACGAGTACCTGCATTAAACTCATTTGTTTCACTGGCAAAATATTTGCTCTAAAGGGGAAAAATGGCAGCTTTGTTTATGGCTGCTTTGTTTAAACAAGAAGAAAAGATAAATGGGGCCTCCACAGCATGGGTACCCCGACCGGTCTGCAGATATGCATTCCTGTGGGTTTCAACATTTCAATCACAGTTGAGTATGAACGTTTTCAGCAGTGTAAGCTACAGCAGATCTTCTGTGGAATTCAACCAGAAAGGCGAGCCTTGTATCCCCATGCAGCCCGAGGAGCCTCGAGTGCCCTTAAGCCTGTTACTGGTTCACTGGTTGTCCTACCTTGAACCATCTTGTTAGGTATTGATCACTGCAAAACTGGAAACGTCCCACAAGCCCTGCTGTTTTAGAGACGCTCTGATTTAGTCATCCAGCCGTCACACGTTAACCCTAGTCAAAGTTCCTCATTAAAATATCACCACTTTCTACCTCTGTGATCTTACAGTCTTGCTAATTTAGCACCAGTAGAGTGAAAAACGCATTATAGACAATTTATTTTGATCAAAATGTCTGGGAATGTTTTTTAAAAAGCATTGTATGCTAAATAAAATGGAATTTAAGCTTAATTTGGGGCAGCTAATTATTTAATTTTAATTATTATGTGACATGGCACCTCAATAAATGTTTAAGTTGCACCATATTTATGTTTCCTAACATCTGATAAGTTGTGTTGCTGGTTGTGGATTAAAAACCCCAAGTGAGTTGAGCTCAATTTGGGTTCATGTTTGTTGTATTCGAGTTCAGGCCAAGTTCAAGCTCTTAAACCTCTTTAGCACACCCGTAGGCTGGTGTTTCTGATAAAGTGGCCGCTGAATGTGGAAAATGGAAATAATAAACCACTGAATAAAGAATGGATAAGAAAGCTATCTAAAAACACACAGAAACAAGACAATGTAAAATTACAGAACCCTATAGCATGGATAGCCCACACCACAGACCATGAACTAAAAGAAAAGTGAAAAGGTGAATCATGTGTCTCTTATTGTGAGCTCTTCTTTCTTCCAGGGAAATATGGAGGGGACGGCCTTAGAGGAGGCAAGAATTTCACTTATTGACAAGGTGTAAAGGTCACTCAGTTTCAGTTATAGCTGACATTGAAGCCATTGCACCAAACCCCAACCTTAACCAGAGGAAAAAAAAAACAAAAACAAAAAAAACCTGTATCTGAATTAGTCAACCTCCTCCAGTTCAGAGACTGAAATCTGTAGGAGACTTCACAGAAGCCACAACACACTCGCTTATCTCTTCAAAGGACACCCCGGCTTCTATCCTGGGCTTTTGCGGTACGAAGGACTTGAAAGGTTTTCAGGTTTTTCCAAAACCGCACTCTTCGACCACCAGCCGTTTTCTCACAGCTGTGGGAGGGAGTGGCTGTGACAGAGCAGTCTGGCCCACACGCTGATTAATAGTCTGCTTTCAGAGCGCTGACGCTGAATGAGAGGCAGTCAAGAGTGCTCCAGTGCCCATTCTAATCACGGACAACGCCTTTCAAGGAATTTCAGACGCACAGATTCTCAGGAACAAACAGGCCATGTAACATCTTTCCCTGGTTCGTGTGTGTATGCCTGGCTTTCCATGGAACACTCTGGAACCAGAGGAGCTTGGCAGGCATTGTTTTGTTTCGCCGCCCCGTCAATTACGATTTATTCATTATCTTTACACAACTCTGGATGAGGAATGGCAGTGTGTTTCAAAACAGCAACATCAGTCAAATGCAGACTCTCTGGAAAGCATCTGGATCTTTCGTTCCTATTAGGGGTGTGCTCACACTAGGCAGTCTGAACCGTGCCCGAGTGCGTTTGACCACCTTAGCGCAGTTGGTTTGACTAGCGTGAGAGCTCCGAGTCCGGGTGCGGCCTGGTTGGACTCGGGCGCGGTTCGTATGTAGTGTGAGCGCTAACCGTGCTGGAGCACGGAACAGGACGCGTGACATCACCTTTAGCGAGGCTCGCAAAAACAATTTCGTTCCACAAAAGCGATAGACCTGTTTAGCACCAGGCTGTGAGAGAGCTGTGGACCACCGCGGACCAAAAGACTCAAAATTACTATCAACAAAACAACCAGAGCAACGGACTCCACTGCGTTCAGCGAGAGCTTAACCTGACAAATAAACTGGCAAGTTAGACTATACCTGTCTATCCTGAAATCGCCGAACCATAATGACGTAAGTGTGCTCCGGCATGGATGCTGAAACCCTATGTGAGTGCAGGCCAGAGGGGGAGGGGGGTGGCAATAGTACATCCGAGGTGGTTTACAGCAACCATGCCTAGTGTGAGTACACCCTGAGACACCGGCAAAGTGAGAACACAGGATTAGGTCAAATGTGGCATGGCCACGAGCTAGGAATATTTCTGAACTAGGAAAAATAAATAAATAAATAAATTTATATATCTTGAATTGAAAGACGAACGACAGTTAACAGCCTATGGGAAACTTTCATAGAGTGTGATTTCAGTCTTAGCAAGCACATACTAAGAAAATTTGAATAATAGTCTGCTTACAGAGCGCTGACGTTGTGTTTTTTCCCCCAATATGATCAAATTCAACAAATAACTGAGCCAAAACTTGGAGACAATTTGGTGATTTCCCTCCTCAGAAACACCTGGTTCAACTTGCCGGTTTATTTGTCAGGTTAAGTGAATGTGTTTGAGGAGGACTACCATCAAACTGCTGAACTGAGTTGCCCACTCCAATTCAACCAGAGGCACCCGAGGAGCGGAGTGTGGGGGTGGTACCTTACTCAAGGGCAACCTCAGTGCAGGCCTGGGATTTGAACACCCAACCTTCTGATCTCAGGGCAAATCCTTAACCACTAGGCCACCAGCTGCCCCATCTTCTTAGAGAACATGGCTGAAATGAAATGTGTTGAAATGAAAATGGCTAAAATCACAATCAAGAGTGGAGTGAAGAATATTTGGACCTCCCTGTAATAACGCATACCTTCGTAGGGATGTGAAATATGTTAAGAGTATAGTATAATTGATATAGTATTTGATTGATTGATTGATTAATTCATTGATAATGCACCACTGAAGCGAATGAGAGAAAGATGTAGGAAACACAGACCTGCTGAGGTGAGCACTGCTCTGTCCTAGTCTGGAGACTCAGAGCAACCTGCAGCAAGTATGCGTTCAACATAAAACCAGTTTTGATCTTTGACACCTTGCCCAAATAACCGCGTTTCACAGCAAACTGCCTGAACAGCAGAAAATAAAGCACGTCCGGCAGGCTAAACTGGTTGTCTGCATTCATTCTGATACTCAGCTGTTTTTGCTAGCAGAAAGAAGCCCACAGCTGATATAATTTGAGCGGTTCAGTGTCTGGTTGTGATTCTGCAGAAGTTCCCATAAGCTGCAGCTCTTATAGTCACTCTGCTTTCCCTCTACTGTCCAGTTCCTCCTAAAGCAGCTCGCTGGTTCAGTCTGGACTCTTATGGACTCTCCATGTTCTCCAGATCTCCTGTTCTGTTTTCTGAGGTAGTTATGGCAGAACTTGGACTTAAGTTTTGGGACACTATGTTGTAGGACGAACCCACCAACTCTGTACAGACCAGAGGTCCTGCATGGAGCTACAGAATCAGGGGCATCAAAAGCATTTTTAATGTGAGGGGGACGCGTGGGGGAGGGTTCTGGGCATGGGTTGGTCTTTGGGAGGGAGCAGGGTTGCTGCATGTGTGCTCTGTGGGCATCTTCAGACACAAAATAATACACAGTATTATCCCACCACAGACACTGCACTGCACATGTAGTCTCCAGCCATTACAATGGGATATATTGGACTCTCTGAAACTCTGATAAAACCACAACTTCAAACTCTTTTATGAGGGAGTTCATGCTTCGCATGGATAGACGTTCGATATCTGGAAAACTAAAACACATCTACGTATCTGTCCAGCAAGCAAGTTTTAAAAACCCTTACCTTGTCTCTGAATACACATTATGGCCGATATATGAAATGTAATAAAAATAAGAAATACGTGATCGATTATTTATACTATTTAAAGCTTTGGACAGCACATTTAGAAATGAATCATCTTGACGTCATTTGTTATATACAGTCAAAAGGAAAGAAAGTGTTAAACGGAATAACCAACAAATGTATAATCAGTCGGTTAAGCGTTACTATTGTTCTGACCACGGAATTTTCACTGGTGACCTTTTTTTTTTAACTTATAGGAGTTCAACCTCAGCGTAATCAATAGTGATAACAAAAGTCATTTTATACATTTTAATAAAGTATTTCTGAATGGTAGCATATTAAAGAAAGTACAGAAACTTTAAAGATATCTTAAATTGTCAATACAATCTATATTTCCATTTAAAAGTAGTAAGTTGTGATGGTAATGTTTGATAAAGCCTTGTTCTGTGTATAGTCGTATTCTTTTAATATTCATAGTCATACTGAGTCCCAAACCACATCCAGAAGTCAGTTCCATACTGGAGTGGGTTCAGAGTTGTTTTGGGGTATTTCCTTTATGGTTTGTGTTTGTTAGCAGCATCAGTTCTAGCTCTAAACTAGAGCAGCCAAAATGTCTTCACTGACGGACTAAAAATTATTTTATCAAACTAGTCCTTTAATCACAGTGCGCCAGTACAGCAAACTCCAATTCACAATGTCACCTATCCATGCCCTGTCCACAGATGAGTCCTTTAAAGAGACAAAAACAAAAATTCCATTCAAATTAAAAAATTAAACCCTTTTTTTCTAAACCACTATATTTAAAGTGGAAAATCTGCATTTAAATTGCATTTGGTCAGGAGTGTGAGAGCAGACAAAGACGATGAGCATCAGTTCTTGTGGGGAAAAAAAAAACAGTTATGTGTCTCATTCTATTTTTTTAATATTCACTTTCCATTTAATGTAATTTAAATAATTTACAATAGCTAGGGTGCAGTGTTTTGTCATAAATAGTAGGGTTTTGTTGACATTTCTAACATTCTTTGCTTTGTATACATGCAGTGCCAAAATCAATCTGGCATTTTAAACCTGTAAAACATCGCGTGGTGACTCTTAACTCCAAGCAAAACGTATCTGATGTGTATCTGTGTAAATCACACAGATTTTCCTCCGTATAGAATAATGAGCTACACAAATAAATTTGCCCTGCCTTGATTGAATGATTGTTCACATTCTGTTCAGCCGGACAGTAACTGCTACAGAAGGCAAGGCAAGTTTCTTTATACGCCTCTTTATCAGACAAACACATCAGTCAATGTGCGTCATAGAGGTAAAATAAGCATAAAAATCATTAACAGCCAAACAAGCACCCTCACATTGTAGAATAAAAAGACAAGTTCAAAGTAAGGAAAGCAATTAAAAAAAATATTTATACAGATAAAGTGCTTGATTTTTTCCACAGAGGAAAGTGGAGTCTTATTTATTCCCTTATTTTCTGCTGCCTTCAAAAACACAGTCAGCTTTTATATTTTTAGATTCTTTTAAAAAACATGTTTATAAAGACTGACATTCAGTTAATAATGATTACTTCAACTGATGTTCTTATGACACGGCATGTTTGGTTGAATGTTGTTTGCATCTCGACCAATCTTCGATGATTTTAAGATATTTGAATGAATTAAAATCATCACACAATCGAAATAAATAATTAAATACATGTCTCATTTGGATTCTTCATTGCTGTCCTTCTGTCTTTAACAGATTCTGGCCTTCAGCTTGGTTTTCTTCCTTTATTTTCCCTTTTCTCTAAATTTTTTTTATTCTGGATCACCAATAATATAACATGTTTGGGCTCTTTTATTTCCCAGGCTTTGATTGGGTGGGGACTATCATCCCAGTAGATTTTAAAATAAATCAAACAGGTTGTATACAGACCCATATATGTAAATGAGCTCTGTTCTGATTGGCTGGCCTGTATTGTCCCTCAACTCAGTAGTAGTCCAGGCTGATAAATTCGGCATTACTGGGCTCGGGTAATAAAGATGGAAGGCTGCTGTAGATGGAATAGTTGGGAAGGTTTCATTACGCTGGATTTTGTGATGTTACAAAAATGGTGAATTCCTAAATGGCTTATTTAGAAGTTTATATGAACTGTATGAGGAATAAAAAAGGTTCCATTTTAAATTCGATGCTTGCAGAAGCTTCATACAAAAGGAAAGCTCTAATGTGGCCCCAGTTACAAAAATATCTAATATGATGTCCATGGAGGGAGGAGAACGAGTGCAGCGGTCCCTTCGAGAGACGGGAGGGGACAGAGAGGAAGTTACACTCTGCAGGGGTGCCTTTACCTTTACCTCTCACTGTCATGTTCTGGAACGATTCATTACATGACCCTCGTGACCGTCGTGTGTTTTCATGACCACAGAATATTTGCCCATGTCCTCGGTTTGATGGTAGAACTGCATTGTTTTTGCATGTTAAAAGTTAAACGCATGTTAAAACATACTATGTTTTTAAATATACAGTATGGTACAAAACTCACCTGTGCAAATT
>JBBKCR010054627.1:0-10678 GCA_037577295.1 Ladigesia roloffi | reverse complement strand
GTGTGCGTGCGTGCGTGCGTGCGTGCGTGCGTGCGTGCGTGCGTGCGTGCGTGCGTGCGTGCGTGCGTGCGTGCGTGCGCACACGCATGAATGCCTGCTCACAGATCCGTCAGCAATAAAGTCTAATTGTCACACTCAACATAGTCTGTGAAACCACAATGCGTTCTGTCACACTTTTGCATTTTGCTTTTTTTGACCATTTCAGAAGCAATGGAGTGTAGTTCAGAGACAGTTCAGAACTGAATGTACCATTGCATGTAAATAAGTGTTAACTTTTTTGTGGTTGTTGTTGTTTTTGTTTATTTCTTCCCTGTGCCATGAATCTGATTATGCCACAGTACGTGCAGTCATAGTTCACAAGTAGCTTAAAGGACTGTGGAGGTTGCAGATTCTGTGTCTGCTGTCCGAGTCCGTGGTTCCTCGCCTTCGTTTCAGATGTGAAGAAAGGAACTTGTTTTTAATTCCACATCACTTGACAGCAAGTCTAAAATGCACTGTACCTTTTCTTTGTTTATGCATCTCTTTTTGAGCTTTTGGGTGTGAAGAGAGAGAGAGAGAGAGAGGGTGTGTGTGTGTGTGTGTGTGTGTGTGTGTGTGTATGCGCCCAGAGCATGTGACTTCTGTGTTCTGTTGACGAATTGTTTTATGATCTTACTGTTGGAAATGATTGAATTGTATACTGTGGGGAACTGGTCTTATTCCCCCCTCCTGCTGTTTTAGTTCATGTCTGAGTGTTTTAGTATGTTTGAGAATCCATAGTGTGTGTGTGTGTGTGTGTGTGTGTGTGTGTGTGCTTTGTAGAAGGCTGATGGCACGGCCCCTAATGCAAACAGCAGGCATCTCTTGGCCTTTCTAAACATGTTGTGTGAGAAACCAGAGCGTTGAACAAGAATACATGAGAAGAAGACGTTTTTCATACACTTTAGCAGACCTGCATCATACTACTACTGTCTGTCTTTTAAGGGTGTACAGACTTTAAAACAGTATCAAAACTACCTTGATTTCCTCTCAGCATGGAAAACACAGTGAATGACAAAATTATAATTTTTTGTAGTTAGATGTGAGTGGGCGGAGCTATTGTTTACCCGTATTACTCTAAACCATAATGGCACTGATGCATTAATGAACATCATCTGTTATATCAACACATGGCAGCATATGCTTCTTATTCAGAACATTTGTATCAGACCTGAAAAGGTTATTGTTACAGCCCTGATGACATCTCTTCCTCTTCGTCATGAAACCAGCTGCTGCATGTTTTAATGAGCGCACTTAAAACAAAACAAAACAAAAAATTACGGAAAAAAGTGCCACTATTATGCTAATTGCATCAGAGCTGAGGTTTTTAGAGTTGGTGATCAGAAATAAACCTTAGCTGTGAGGCTCTTTACCACATCTAAACACATTTATCAAGGAAATGTCATTTCTGGTCTCACCTTCACTCTCGGAAAGGCCAGTCCGAGAACCTGCTGGTCCTTTGCTTTCCGTGACGCCATGAGCCTGACTTGAGCGGGAAAGAAAAGATCTAGTCATGATCCACTACTTATTTTATGTGAAAGAAGATTTTTTTTTTCTTTTTTTACAAAAAAAGATGTACAGTATATTTATGAACCTTGGTTGTTAAATACGATGCTAAATGAAGCTTAATTTATTCTCCAGCTAGACATATTTTCTTCCCTTCTGGTTTTTGTATTTTTCTGTCTGCAGAGTAGAACTATGACTGGACAAACCTCTGTTGTTGTTTTCCTTTTTATTTTTATTATTTGATTTTTTTTTTTTCCCCCAAAACAATCTTTCCTTTTTGTAGATGTTGATTGTTCTGTACTATGTTAAGATAAAAGTGTAACCACAGCAGGGAACTGTGTCAGTACAGAAAAATTAAAGCTTTATCAAACCGATGTTCAAGGGTGTTGTGTCCTGCTTGTCCCGCCTGGTCTTTCTGCATCGCTGCACTGGGGCTGATTAGATCTTTTGTATGTGGTTCCGTACGCCTCGCTGGTTTCACTGGGCGCTCTTTTTGTTTGCTCAGTATCTGCTTTGTGTGGTCTGTCCGGTGTTCTATCACAATGGCGGCTTGCAAATCTCGTGTCTTTGCCCAGGTGAAAGAGAGCTGGGGCGGCAGTATATTCATCTACCGCTGCACCTGCCAGTGCCAGGCTGCTCGGAGCGGAAACCAGTGACTCATTTGCAGGAGGAGCACTTTCACCTCGTTGTGAGGCCTGCATGAAAAACCTCACCCAGCATAAACACTGTTTGTGGGCATGGATCTAGAATGTACTAATTAAACCCTCACTGTTTACTCCAGTGTTTTTCAGCCCTGCTTCTGGAGGCCTCCTGGCTTTGCATAGTTTAGAGTCTTCTGTCCTCTTAACCCATCTGGTTCAACTAGTCAGTCTATGAAAAATCCTATCTTTGGTTGGTATTTGTGCAGTTCAAGGGAACCTCTGAGATTCAAGATTGTGCATGTACAATGTGCTGTAAAAAATGTCATCCTGAATTGCTCTGGGGATAATTAGAAAACAAGTAGAAAATATAATATAAAATAAAGAGAGTAGTATAATCTGTAACAATGTAACTAACATTAGATACACCCAATGAACTAAAAGTATCAAGGCTGAATAAATAGAGTATTTTCAATGTGCTTTATAGTAAAAAGAAAAGGGTAATATGGTGTGATAAGTAATATGGTATAAGGAATATTATGGAATCAGGAGTATTATGAGTTGGGGAATATTATGGTATGGGAGTGCTATGGTATGGACAGTATTAAGGAGTATTAAGGAGTATTGGAGAATGAGGAGTATTTGAATGGAGTATTACAATATGAGGTGAATTATGGTATGAGGGATTTTATGGCAGGGTTGCCAACTTGGCCAAAAATCTCAGATGTGTGTGTCTCATGCTCAATGCATGAGAGTTTGCAACCCTGTTACGGTATGGACATTAATATGGCAATGGGAGTAATATGGTGTGAGTAGTTCTATGGTATGTGGAGTAATGTTGAATGTCCTTGTTGAGGTGCATTAAGACTTAAGTACAGAAGCTCCTCTTGAGTCTCTCAGGTCTGGCCATAAGTCTGCAGAAGTGCTTGACCAAGTTTAATAGGCTTAGATGTGATAGAAGTGATAGTCCAGAATGCTCCAAGTCCAAGGGTGGGAACATAATACTTTAGAGGCTACATTTTGAATGTCTTTATTACAAAAAGCACAGCAGCATTTCAAAAGGATGCTCGCTTTACATTGGTGAAGTGCTGCTTTTAAGGGAGTGCATTAGTAAGGAAAGGTCTTTCAGGAGCTAAGGTCAAACATGGCAGTGTCTTCATTCTTCACTCTCAGCAAACAGCAGTAACCTAAACAAACGTGCACTTGTACATAATCAACTCCAGAAAACTTCTAACCTTTATTAACGTTCACTTTTACAACACCTGCATAGTGGAAGCCAACCCCAGCAAAAAGCAGCCGTGCCAAGGAATCAATAACAATCACACACCAGCAACAGAAAACTTTCCATGTAGAAAGTATTACATGCAGGCCTCATAGAAATAAAATCCTGTCTGGAATTCAGCCAGTCAACCCTCCGGGGTCAAAACAACGAACATAAAGACCTAGAAGACATTCTCCAGAATACCCAAGCAAACACCTGGCAATCCAGAAGCGGCAATTAGACACTTTTTGCAGTCAGCTCTCATGTTTTCATTGGACACTCTGAACAAAATAACATTTCAATTCGTTCACCATATACTTTTATAAACTATAAAAACCAATGGCAACAGTGGCTAAATTTGAAAAACTGAAAAAAAAAAACTGAAAGGAACTAATTTCGGACTTATTCACCAGATTCTGCAAGAAATTCAAGAAAGGAGAAAAAATCTTTGATTTAAACAATTTCGAGACAAGGGTAAACGATCCGCACTAACCGTGGACAAGCTGTACATCGATGTACAGTTGTACTGAAACATCAGCCGACTTTGCTCAACCACCTTTACGCCCAGCACTCTTTGCGTTTCCCCCAACAAAAAGCTCTCCAACATCATTTATCTCTCCCTCCTTTCTTGCTTTGGCCTTTATTTCCTCCTGATTTCTATCCTACTTTTTCTCTTTCTGCCATTCTTTCTTACTGTTTCCTGCTCTTTTATTTTTGATTTACGTTTTTATTTTTATTCAAAATACGTATATCTGTCAGTTTGTGTAAAATGGAATAACCTCGGTTACCTTTGGCTACAGTTAAGTTAAGCACGCCATTGTTAAAAAACTGTTTGATCAACCTACAAGCAGATCTGTGCCATCTGCAAGAAACTCATTCCAAGCCATAAACTGAAAATACCGCAATATTAATCAAGTTTACTCGTAACCATTTTTAAACACCATTACTGCTCCAAAAACATGTTCATTTCCACAACACTGACAGCCTGGTCAAAATTGATACGATTTTGAAATGAATAAGGGAACCATGTAAATACACTCAAATGCCGTAACCCTGATCTCCATCATCTTTTTAAAAATAATAACTTCGTGACTTAATTCCCAGAAGTACGGTATTTGAAGAAGAACAGTTTTTTTCAGTATCTCCAACTAAAATAAGTGATATCCATTGCAGATTCAACCTTTCTATCCTAATTAAAGCCTGGAAGAATAATTTGTCACTTACTCTTGATATTGAAATCTGGACTCAAATCTTTAGGAACACTTCCATCGTGACTAACATTACCGAAGCTTTTATACACTGGATTAAGTCAAGCCAAAAAACAATTCATGAACAGGCAACTTGTTCCTGTATGAGGGTCCTGACCTGAACATTATTCCCCTGCTGAACAAGCAAGAGGTCCTAGAGAAGCAGCAGAAGTGCAAAGAGGGACGTACAGCCAAATGAGCGGGAGAGAAAATAGGAAAAGTGAAATTCAAGAGGAAGTGAAGCAGAACTTGAGATCTGTCTCCATTTCTCTCCCAGCGCGCTCTCTGTTCCTTGCCTTCCCCGCCTGTGTGCACTCAGCAGTAATGTACTGAACTGAAACACAGGGAAGGCGATGTAGAGTCCTCTGAACAGCGGCCCTGCAAGACCCCACGAGCTTCAGTGGGTGGAAACACTCCTCCATACAGGTTCTCACAGATACATCAAGGCTTGGTATGACCTGAGGGGATTGGGTGCAGTTTCAGAAAAAGTCCTTACAGTTACAGAATGAAAAAAAACGAAGTGAAATACGTTTGCACTTTTCACTGGATTTCAAATGCTGAAGGAAAAAAGAAGTACAAAAGTACAAAATTCATGCACCAAGTAAATGGTGGCCATGACTTTGGTATTATTGTTTTATACAAGTTAATATTAAGTATTGTTAATGAATATGTAATTATGGATTAACAGCACAGTAGCTACAGGTGATGTGTAATTACATGTAATTACATGTCTTCACCCCTGTAATCACACAAGTGTGTTCTATGTTGTCCTGTGAGTAAAAGTTGATGAACATGAAAATATGTGAGCTGCACTGCTGCAATCTAACAGGGAACACGTCATCAGTTACATGTGGCATTAAAGTATAACTGCAGTTATCACAGATACTTAAAATATGTTTTTTGGACTTAATTTAGGACATCGGTCTTGGACATACTTCCGGACTCAAGATCAAGGTCTTTAAAATCAAAGGACTGGGACTGGGAGTCCTGAGGTGAGTCCAAGATTTAAAGTACTGTGCAAAAGCAAAACTAATATTTAAATACTTTTTACAGCATACACTAAATAGTGATCTTATGTTCAGAGTATCAGTGGGTTCCTCTGGAAGCCCGGTATTAATTGTAGTTTCCATCAGAATCATGGTTTGACTTCATTAAATTAAATTAAATATGGATCTTCTGATGTAATTTCCTAAATACAAGCAATGGCTGGAGGCAAAATCTGGAACCGAACCGGTGTTCTCACCAGCTCACTAAATATCTACAAAACAAAACTTCTGCCTTGTTCGTTTGCATTTACTCTAATGTTAACTACACACTGAGAAAAATGGCTTCAAATAATTTGCATAAGGTGCAAAGATTTTCATACAGTACTAAGTCAAAAACACACATGCACACACACCTCAGGCCAAATATAATTCCTTTACTTGATGTGGATTCACATTTAAAGACCGTGCTGTGCTCTTGCTGATCCCTTAGTTTCTTCACTGTTTCTTGATCATTTTTAGCTCTCAATTCCTCTTTCTTTCTCTCCTTCTCTCTCTCCTACAGTATACTGCCCTGTTCTTCTTGTGGGTCTTTCTCCACCTGATGGAACATTTAATTAGTGTAGAAACTCCCTCCATTCCCTGACAACATGGAGTCGATCTTCTCCGGTACATTACCTCTAGGTTTTTTGTTTTTAGCAGACATTTTTATCCAAAGTGCCCTCCATTCCCTGACTACAGGGGACAGTCTCCCTAAGGCAACTTGGGGTTAAGGGTGTTTAGGAACCCAGTGGTGGATTGCTGAAGGTAGTATTCGAACCCATGCCCTCTAAAGAGGCAAGTATCCCACATACTAGACCCCCCTCCCCACCCAAACACCCCACTCCTTTAGAACAGTAACCTGGGTTCTTTTTTCAGGGTTTCTGTTGTTGGACATATGGTATCTGATCTACAATTTCTAACGAGGTGTTTTGAGTTTAGTCTCGAATTTTCAATTAAATGTTCGATGGTGTTCTTCTCAAGATCGTCTCCTCGTCTTAAGATCATCACCTCAGCATGATGGTGTAGGTTTTATCTCCTAATGTGTGTTTCCTTCACATCTTGTTTAAATCGTCTAATCGGCACTACCAGCAGGAATGCATGCAGAACTGGTGCCGCCATGCCAAAGTCATCCACTCACATACACAATATAGAACTGAACGCCATGATGTTTCTTACATTCACAGGTACCCGGACAGCACAAAAACACAAACATATTACAATACATACTATAACATATTACATACTATGTTTCTATATTTCTATATCTTCGTAATATTTTTTATTATGCCCTTATTTGTACAGGTTGTTTATTTTTACTAGTTACATTTATTTTCTCTGTATTCCTTTTCTTTTTTTAATTAAGATTTATTCCTTATATTTAGGTTTTATCTTTATTTTATTTTATACAATTTTTATTTTATTTAATTGAAATTTTCTTTAAGGTCACCGGCGGTCGTTCACTGCATATCGTACTGTGTATGACTGTGTGCGTGACAAATAAAATTTGAATTTGAATTTGAAAATGTATAAAACAAAAAAATAAAACAATACAGTGGAACAAGTAACAGTGCAACAGACATTCAGTTAGGAGGGTAGAAATAGATACACTCCTAGAGAGTACAAACAATTCTAATGTCCATAACAGAGTACAAAGTACAAGTGGCAGTGCATAACTATGTGCAATATCTGGAGGGAGGGGGCTGATCACACTGTGTGCTCTGGTGTGTTTATGAATTACAAAGACAGTTGCTTAACCTTCATGACACCATCTGTCCTGATGGCTCAGGATAGACTATGACACCTGCCATTAAATGGCCTAGTGTGGTTTTCTCAATGTTATATGGCAGAGTTCAAGATTTCAACTGTGTGAACTAATGCTTTAAAGGACTTTGCAGCAACTTAAAAGTTAATGACACTGTATTTACTGTATATATTTTTCATAGTCCACTATTCTCATGTATATATAGTTCGCAGTTAAACATTCAAGATTTACTAATTTCTTCACTCATATTTGCACTCTGAATAATTGCGATATGGTAGATACTGTATTTAATTCTTCATTCTTGTTTAGTTTAAATCAAAGTACATTACGAGAGATAAAAAGAAGGCTATATCAGCCTTAAATTGCACCTGACATAAACATCATGTATAAAGGCTTATTTTAACAAAAGTAAAATGCTTACATAGGAGAAATCTCACAATTAATGCTTTATATCAATGAAAGACTGTTGAGCTAAATGTTTATAATAATGTTTATTTAGGTGCCTGTTCATTTTAATGAAAGGCTCATGAAGGTCACATGTTGCTTATAAATGATATATTTCAAAAATCAGGGTTCAAGGAAAATAGGTATCTTATTTTTTTCTCCTGAAGTCTGCTTCACTTTGTGAGTGAGATTATGTTGAAAACAATAACTTCAGCCTCTTCTTTTGGAAAGATGTGAAAATTCTTTGCAAGGCTGCAATAACCTGTTTGCCCCCTGACAGCCAGGAACACCTTTATGTTTAATTGTTTTTCTTCCCATCTTTCATTCCCAGCTCTCCTGGGAACAACTGTCTACTGGACTGCTGCAGGCTGAAAGAGTGATGTGTAAATGTGCTCATGACTGTGAAACTGTCAACACAAATCCATACCTACCTGTTCTTTACTGCTTAGTCTACATTATGAGAATGCAATTCTTTAAAAACATTTTGAGAGCAGTTACATACTAGATTAACCCAGAAAACGTGTGGAAAATGTATCTATGAATCTATTAAATGTGTCTCTATTTGATCGTTTTCAACCTGATGCAGAGTACAAGTGAATTTCCAGACATATACTGGAGCTATACTGTGTGTGTGTGTGTGTAAGAGCGTGAGATTTGTTCTAGTAGTGCCCCTGGGCCTCTGCTCACATGCTTGAACTCATCCAGCCAAAGTGACAACAGCCTTTCACCTCCCAGCACTCATGCACTGCTGTCTCAACCGTTTCAGAACAGCCCACACAACTTTCCACTTACACCTAGTTTACAGAGAACACCGTGAGCAAAAACAAAAGCCCACAGCAGCAAAGCCGTGCCTGATACACCACCCGCACTAACCATGACACTGATATTACATCTAACCTGAAGGTGTTCCACCATTCAAATGGAAACATGAGGTCAGTGGTGGTACAATTACACTGCTCAATGAGTATAGCAACGACCAAACGCACATACACTCTATAGACAAAAGCATTGTGACAACTGACTATTACACTCCAAGGAACTTTGTCCATATAGTGTGCAAACAAATGGGTTGTGGTTGGCAACTGTGCAACTAAAGTGGCCCATGCAGGAACAGGATGTACATAGACATCCCTGTTTCAACACACAATTATCTGCAAATATATGCATGTTTATCATCTTTTCCCATCATTTTAGAATATGTAATGGGGCTTCTTTATTACACAAGTACAAGGCCTGTGTGGTGTTCTAGGATGTGCAAGACTGGTAGTGACTGTTAAACGATTGAAAGGTCTTGCTTAGGTGTATACATAGTCTATTTAAAGCTGCACAGTCATTTATTTCATTCTTTAGGGGGATATCTCACATTTTCGTGATTGACAATAATAGGCTTTCATCAGTAGTAGTAGTAGTAGTAGCAATATTAATGCTAAGAGGTGTAACATAAAATATGTATAACAGAGAGGTGTGGTATAAAGAAATATTTTTATGCAACAGACACTGCAGTCCAGGTTTAAGTGAGGGGACTTGTTTTTAGTGACCTTGTTCTACTAAAATGTGTCACTTATGCAGCATAATGACTTGCACTCAGACCACTTACACTAATGCGTTTGCTGGTTTTAACTACTTAGTGGGGATAATACCAGCCGACAGATTCTTTTATATTTCAGTCAGCTCTAAGGCCGTGTGTCATGCACTTTTCTCTGTCTCACAGCAGTCTGGCCCAAAGCAAGAGATCTGAGTGCTGTGGTCTGTGAGATAAGCATCTGTTTCTTGCTGAGTGTTGTCAGCTCAGTTCAGCAGAATAGACAGAAATCCAAAGACAAGCTTGACACTATATTTACAGCTGTCAAAGTGTTAACCTCATGAGTTCGATCCCCAGCAATGCCACAGTCATTTAAGAAAGCATTACTGGCTTTGGTCTCTCAGGGTGGGTAGGCTGGACGTCCATCTCTGATGCTAGCCAGTTAGCCTGTTAGCTAATGTAACCTAATTGGCAGTTAGCATTCAGCAAGAGTGTTGTGGTGTTCAGTAACGCTGCATTAAAAGGAGTGATGTAATAGCACCTCATGTGACTTAGGGGCACAAGCTAGTCTTCATTCTCGCAGTGTTGCCTGGGATATCATGTGATTGAAACTGTGGAGCTGGACAATTTTACATTGAGAAAAATTTCATACAGTATAAATAAATGTGTGTGTGTGTGTGTGTGTGTGTGTGTAGAGCACTGAAACGGCTGCCAACACATAAATAAATGGTACTTAGATCTTTGGCAGAGGACATCGAACTGCGTGCTGCTGATTTGAAATTTGAATCCACAGCAGTTTCTATCCATCCTTCTACTGTGAGACAAGTGTCTCAGAGGACGTGTAGCTTCAGAAACAGACAGAAATGAAGCACATCTGCAGTAAACCCAGGAGACCCATACAGGACATCTGAGATGTGGAGGAAGATGACATGCCGAAAATGTAGAAAATGAGAAGAGGAGTGGAGAAATATTGCTGCTGCTGCTGCTGCTGCAAAAAAGATTTGACTGTTATTACTTTTGAAAGAATGTCAAGTTCCATAAGTGCAGTGAAAACTGTATGGACCATGTGCCCCCTTTGTAAATCCCCTCACATTCTGTGCACATGACTCATTCACACAAGCAGCTTCAGGGAAGTTTTCAGTTGTTATATGTGAGCTGTTTTGTTTTCTTTAATGTGTGGAGGATAAAATATCTATAAAAGCCCTATGCCCTATACACACACACACACACACACACACACACACTCACACACACA
>JBBKCR010054616.1:0-10678 GCA_037577295.1 Ladigesia roloffi | reverse complement strand
AGGCAATTTTCATGATAAATGAATTAGTAAATTACAATTATTGGATAAACCATTGAAGAACACCCCCCCCCCCACACACACACACACACACCTTATGCCCCCCAAAAATGGCTAATATTATACTCTGTACAAATGTCAGTAACGTGTGTTGCAATGTTTTATTTTCTTCATTCTGTAGCATCACCAGAACGGTTGGAAGGTATGATACTGTTATGCCGTATACTACTGTTATTACAGTACAGGTTACTATTGTCTGTAACCACGCTGCAGTAAAACAGAGAATTAGTTCATGACTCATCTGGGTGAATCTTCAGGATCCATTAAATGACTCATGAGTCACAAATCTTGGATCTCCATTGAACCGAGTCGTACACCATGCCTAAATTGTAAACTTCATCACATAAATTCTTATAATTCTTATAATCCTTAAAACATCAGTTACTATAAAATTTGCACTACTTGCAGTTTCTTTGCACCGCCACACTGAAAACCAAACACATGCAGCCAAATCTGAATTGCTCGAACGAGCAGGTTTGCCACTCACAGAGTGGAATATCACCCCCTGAACGACAGTAATGAGTGAATCAACTGGTCAAATCGGGCTGAATTGCTCATTTGAGCAGAAAGGGGGATTCAAATACAGCTGAATATATATATTGTTCATACACTCATCACTGATTAGATTTTATTAACCGAAAGAATGTAGCCCAGTCCTACATTTGAACACACTGCCTTTATTTCACGTTCTAAATATGCACAACCCACAACCCCAATGTCTCAGTTTCGGATCAGTTCAGTGAGTGGCTCAGAGGGAGCCGAATCCTAAAAAGGATCTGAATCCAACAGCTCTAAGAAATAACAGAACCCAAAGCAGACACGCAGACCCTCCCCCAACCTGCTCATCCCGAACACGTTTCAACTAACAGAACACCTAACACAATTCTTATTGGAAAAGTTCGTTTCACCTTAAATACTACACCCCCATGCTGCAAAATTGCCATTTTGCATTACTGGGGTTTACATCCTGTTTTGACCTGAACAAGTGAGTTTGTAGTGGACCAAAGCATTTAAGGCATTTTCCTGCTTGGAAATTGCTATTTATGACATTATGGGATTTATAGGAAATATAGGATTAAAAGATTTTTCCAATTCCAATTCCAATTTATTTATAAAGCACTGTACAAACACCTAAACAAAACATAACTATATAACAGTATAACTATATACATAGACCTATATGCATATAAATATACATCCATAACATACAGAAAAGAATAGTTCTGACTGTAAACCTCAGTAAAGTGATATTGCAGCCTGGAGCGCAGTATTTAAGTTGGAACGAAAATTTCGAATAATAAGCTGGGAAGAAGGAGCCAATTTCAGTGTTGTACACCATACACTTTTACTGCAGGGTCACAGTACAAATTTGCCAAAATCAATAGATAAATAGGAAATGGAAGTTCAATATTTGTCATGTTCATATAAATTGAAGTTAGTAGAATGTACCTACACAACATTAGGTAGAAAAATATCTAATATAATATATTTAAATATATAATTTCATGGATTTATAATCAATTGACATGTCCCCGGTCAAAAGTGAGTGTGAAGCCTATATGAACACAACAGGAGGGCTAAAACCCTTCAACTGGTGAAACTACAGAAGCTGGTGGTGTTCTTTATAGCTCCTTTTATAGGCATTTTAGGTTAAAGAAATATAACAACATAATTATTATGTTTACACGATCCTACACCTGAAACTCATATGGCAGTTTTTTCTAAATGTTGTTTGTTCACCCTCCCACAGACACTTTTTCCTGCTGTTCATGAATAGAGTGTTTGTTTCTGCACATGATGATGCAAATAGTTTGATCCATCTTCTGTGATGTGACCTGGGATGGGAGGAGATGATTAAGAGGAATAAAGTGCGGTCCAGGAACACACAACTTCAGAGAAAGAGGAAGAGCCACACTGGAAGAAGAGCTAAACTCCGGAGTAACAAACACACCAGCAGGTTTGAGTTTAGCCTGAAATTATTTCCCAAACTGAAATGTTTTTATGCAGATTATACAGATCATATTTAATTTATAATAACAGTCCGTTCCATTCTATTATGGTGTGAAATACAGAAATATTCTCTCTGACACTGACAAAGGTTCCTTTTTTCTGCAGGAATGGACTGGACCATGACCAGCATTCTGCTCCTCTCAGGTGTGTGTGAGTGTGTGTATATATAAGAGTGTGTGTGTGTGTGTGTGTGTGTGTGTGTGTGTGTGTGTGTGTGTTTTTGTGCATGCATGTATGTTTGTTTTCTGTTCTGCTGTAATAGAATGGGGGCAGATGGTGCAGGTGCTAGCCTAGTGGTTAGGGTATTCGCCCTGTGATCAGGAAGTTGTGGGCTGGCTACCCAAGACTGCTAGTGACACCTCTGAGGTTTCCTGAGTAAGGTACCGTCCCCACACACTGCTCCACAGGCGCTGTGTTCCTGGCAGCCCCCTGCTTCACTTGGAAGAATTTTGTGCTGTTCACACTGTGTGATCTGATGTGTTCAAGTATGACAGATTGATCAATTTCATTTTGATTTCTCTTCACTTTCACTTCAACAGTTTCTCTGTGTGTTTTTCTCCTCAGTTCTCTGCAGTCTGCCTGCATGTGTCCCTCTTCATTTTCACTTTATAAACATCAGTATGAACTGGACTGAAGCTCAGAGGTTCTGCAGAGAGAACTACACTGACCTGGCTACTGTCCACAGCATGGAAGAGATGAAGAAGCTGAATGAAACCCTGAAGAATTCCTCCATCTCTAACACTGCTGTTTGGATCGGACTGCAGAGAGGAGGCACTAAGAAGTGGATGTGGTCACTGGCGGACCCAAAGTACTACAAACCAGGAGAGAGAGAGTTTAGGAGGTGGCAATCGATCTCAAACAGTAATAAACAAAATGATCAGGACTGTGCTGTGAAGCTCAGTGATGGTTCTTGGTTTAATCTCAAGTGTAATGGGACACATCGCTTTGTTTGTTATGATGGTAAGTGTGATTTACTGGTTTAATGTATCTGAAGTAGGTTTAGTATTAGAAGCAGTGATGACAGAAACCTTTTAAAAGTGTCTGTGTGATGTGTGTGGGTGGGGGATGATAACTATAGCACAGTTTTTTTTTGTTTGTTTGTTTTTTTTTGGGGGGGAGGATTGCAGCATACCCTATACAACACCCTCACACAAATCTCTGGGTGGATTAGTAGGGGGATGAAAGGACAGATTTTTAAAAGAGAGAGGGATACAAACACAGTGGTATTCAAGTATTAAAAATATATTGTAAGAATCTACAAATACGAAACACAATAACACTCTCACTCTGGATCATTACTGCTTGAAAACTGTATTGTGTGAAATGTGAAAATCTGTTATTTGTGTCTCTCAGGAGAAAATGATACTTACCACAACTCTACTGATGAGAAGACCTGGCGTGAAGCTCAGAGGTTCTGCAGGGAGCGTTACACAGACCTGAGCAGTGTGAGGAACCCCACTGAAGACAGTACGATTCCCAGATCCACCATTGAATCTACCTGGATCGGTCTGTTCAGAGACTGGTGGACGTGGACAGATCAGAGCGACTCTTCATTCAGTTACTGGAGACCAGACAAACCTGACAATGTAGATGATCAATACTGTACAGCTGTTTGGACAGGGACAGAATATTTCGGCCAGTGGGATGATTACAGATGTGAAGACCAGAATCCGTTTGTGTGCAGTGAGAGTAAGTTTCTTTTTCAGATTCAGAAATAGATTTTATTGCTTCAGTATGTTTGAACTCACAGGGAAGTTTGTTACACCGTAACACACATTCACAGCTATCACAAACACACTCACACACACACACACACACTCATACAGTGCAGAATTCAGCAGAAAAAACTGGTTTGCAGCAACAGTAAATGGATCCTTGGATTTAGCTCCACTTTATAATTACAGAACATTGAAAAAGTACTGTTTGAAGTCATTTATCCATGCAGGGTTTCCACACTGTGGAAAAGAGACGTGTCTCACAAAGCTTAATGTTTCTGCTACTGGTCAATTCATGAAGTCATCCCGATAAACAATCTTCATTTAATTTTTTATTGTTGCAAACAAATTATATTTGCGATGTTCAAAATTATGTTTTGTTACATTCCTATTTCAAAAACAGGTTTTCTGATCTAAAACTAAACACACATTATAAAGATGGCCAGTTGGGGATGCAGCCACTGACATTAACCCAGTAGTGTTGTTTTGGGCGGTCTGTCTTAATTTTAGTTTTAGTCTAGTCTTTGAATCAAGCTGTCATTTTAGATTTTATTAGTCTTAGTCAGGTCCATACTCTTTTCAGTCTAGTCAAGTTTTAGTCGACTAAAAGTCTGAGCATTTTGACTAAATTTAGTCCGAATTAACTATTTTCGTCTAGTTTTAGTCAATGAAAACTGTATAAGTACTTAGTATAATAGACAAAATTTAATAGTATTAGTACTTAGTATAATAGACAAAATCAAAAATTTCAATCAAGTCTATTTCACAATTCAAACAAGATTATATAATTATGTTACTGTTACCTAAAAGACTCAAGAATACTGTACATGCATTCCAGACATGGAAAACACTTTGATTTGAATTTACAAAATTTATTCTACCCAGGGGCGTAGCTAGCAATTTTGGTCCCCCTGAAAGAAAATCTTTTTGGGCCCCATGATTCCCACAAACCGTACCAACACACACACACTACTAATGTAGTTTCCTATTAGCCTATTATTAGTTTAGTTTGTAATTAATTATTGATCACAAAAGTTTGGTTTTGTATGTAAAAACTCCCTGATGAGACCTTTCAGAATGACACTACAAAATATATATATAAAATTATATATCAGGCTGAGTCGGAATTTGTTATAATTTGTTATAATGAATAGCCAACTGGTTCTTAGGACTAGACTAAATGCTTGGATGAGATAGCCAGGCCTGTAGGAGGTCAGGCCAGATCTGTAGGAGTTGGGGCCTGTAGGAGATCAGGCTATACAAATATTGTTACAAACAAAACAATTCAAACCCTCATTACATTTTGTTAATAAATTGGATTCAAAAATACAATAAAGGTCAAATGTATAACTTTGTGAATATTTTTACTCTATTGGATGGTTAAATATTAGATGGTTTTCATGCCCCCCCCCAGAATGCTGGGCCCCATGAATCTTCCATGTTTACCCCCCCCTTAGCTATGCCCCTGATTCTACCAACAAAACATGATAGAACTTAGACGTACACACACAAAAATGTAATTCAAATAATTGAATAACATCACATCGCTAAAAAATGGATATAAAATGAAATGTGTGTATCTGTTGCCACAAAACCCACATTTGTAAAACTGGTAAAGCTCACCTTTGATACGACACATTCAATGTAATTTTACAATAATTTTATTGCGAAAAATGTTTAATACGTGGGCCATTATATAAGTTCTCAACTGTAGGTGCATTCCTAAACTGACTCTCCAAGCAACTCAAATGCTTGATCACGGCAGAGTATCTAAACTCTAATTCACAGTTCTTCTCAATAGACAAAAGTATTCAACTCAGGCCGATCGTCCTTTATATTTTTCCCCTCCCTTTTGTATACGTCTCATCTTTTCTCATTGTGTTAATGAAAATGAAGAGACATTTTAGCATAGTTTTTATCTTGTAAACCACATTTAGACTTGTTCTTATTCATCAACAAAACTACATTTTATATTTTGTTTTGCTGTTGTCGCATGACCAGCATTTACGTCGCGTGTCGTCTCATTTTTGTTACATGAAAAATGTTCATTGATGACGATATTTCATCATTATTTTCATTGCCAAAAGCAACACTAAATCCCAGGGTTCTAAACAGATTCTAAACCCTGAATAGATGCGCAAATACGCCACACCCCATGATCACAATTGGCTGTTACTTAGAAGGGGGCCAGCCTCTAAATATGAAACTGCACAGTTAAATAGGGTCACATCTTTTCAACGACCCTTCATTTGCCATAATAGTTATTATGTTCACCTCAGAAAATAGTTATGGGACACCCGGACCAGGTGAACAGTTTTCGGCCAATAATAGCTATTATGGCTAATGAAATGTCTTTGGAAAGGTGTCACTGAACCCCATCTAACTGTGCAGTTTCACATTTACAATGCAAGATATATTTTTCATATTTAACATTTAGATTTAAGATCATTTAAGGCAAATCCTCCATGTTGGTGAGGGGATTTCACAACATGCAGTCCAGCTCCCTGCTAATTGGAATGATGGGGCGTGGCAAATTAGCTTATCTTCTAAACATTTAGAGCTCAATGTTAAGAGTTAAAAACTCCCACATTTAGAGTTCCACCCATCCATTTAGAGTTGCTGTTTGTAAAAGTGCTAGGTTTAAATCACCGTTAGATTTAAGATTTAAGATATATGTTTAATATTTAGATATAGATTTAACATGTGCATATACATTTAACAATATTTAAGATTGAATATTTAGATTTTGATTGAACATTTATATATAATTAACATTTGTGTTTAACATTCATCATGTACCAAATGTACCAAAACTGTTTTTTAAAACACATTTAGCTCTAAATGTGCAAAAATTGCACTAAAGGATAAAAAAAATGACACATGCTGTTTTTTACAAATGACATCCCTTAATTAAACAGTATTATTACCTGTGATTTAACTACTAAGATCTCAGTCTGTTTGAAATCTCAGTGTGTCCTTTACTGTCTCCAGATCTCCTGGTTCTGATCAGAAATGAAGTGACCTGGGGTGAAGCTCTCAGTTACTGCAGACAGAATCATGTAGACCTGGTGTCAGTGGACTCTAAGGAGATCCAGAGCTTGGTGGCAGACGTGGCTAGAACAGCCTCCACTAGTCACGTGTGGCTGGGTCTGCGTCAAACCTGCATCCTGAGGTTCTGGTACTGGGTGAATGGAGCTTCTGTGTGTTATGATAACTGGGCTCCAGGGAACGGGACTGGATGGGAAGACTGCAGCCTTGGAGAGAGAACCGGAGCGGTGCAGTCTGGAGGAGAACAGAAGTGGGTCAGTCTGCCTGAGACTCAGAAACTCAACTTCATCTGCAGCACCTCTGAAGGTCAGTGTTTGAGTATTTATTGTTGTTTTGTAATAAAATGGTTTTCAACATAATGCAATAGCTAATGTATTATTGTGTTACATTTATCAGTTCAACAGTAATTTTGCATTAAAATATATGAGTATACAACTGCTTTGTGACAAACCCATTCTGAAATTAACACATTAAAACATACGGAAGTGTGATAGTAGAGAATGGGCATTTATTTACACAAAACCATGTTGTTTGGTTAGGGGTAACCTTTCACATATGACTGTATACAAACAAGGCATGTTAATTTGTTTTGAGAATTCTGACAAACCTTAAAGACTTTAATTCACAAAAATAATGAAAACCACAGGTGGCAGGGTCTCTGAAAAAACCTTGTAGTAACCTTTAATATATGTTTCCAGATGAGGGACCAATATACAGAGCAAACCCTTTATTGAAACTTGAACAAAGTTAAGTGTCTCTGGAAATATCACTGCAACTCAACAGCTTGTCAAAAGAAAGAAACCCTCCACAAATACTGTGTAACACCTGTCAACAAATTATTTGTTTAGCTAACGGTCACCACAATGTCAAATTGTTTCATTTTGTCCATTCTGTCCAGCTAATTTAGTTCTAAAAAATAAACAGGGCAATCTTCACCTTCCTCTGGGTGAATTGACCTGTTGATTTATGTGGTGTAATTAATTTTTCTCAGGATATGTGATGCTAGATATCTGCTAATGTAGCTAATCTCCATTTTACTAATCACTAGGCTGCTAGCTGCTGCTACACTTGTAGCCCCAGAGGCCATTTAAGAGGAGCTGATAACTTCCTAACTCTCCCTAATTACCAAAGATATGAATAGTGTTGTTTTTGGTGGCCTTTTTTAAATTTTAGTCTAGTCTTTGCCTCAAGCTGTCATTTTAGTTTTTATTAGACTTTTATTAGTCAAGTTTTAGTCGACTATATGTCTGAGCATTTTAGTCTTATTTTAGAAAAAAATTATCCATTTCTATTTTCGTCTAGTTTTAGTCCATGAAAACAGATGAAATTTTAGTCTAGTTTTAGTCAATGAAAGCTGTATTTTAGTCTTTTTTATAATGCAAGTCAAAATAGTGTAGTGGCTCAAGACATGGAATAAAATCTCATCAATGTGTACAATGTTAAAATGTGAGGGTGTCTGTTGCCATAATACCCACAATTGTAAAACTGGTAAAAGTCTTCACCTTCAGTGTGTGGGCCTGAACTCACCTTTTTTTTAATCCTGAACAAATATAGTCTACACAACCAAATCAGAACAAGGATCACACTTTTTGCATGAATATGCGAAAGGCTGCTTATAAAAATGCTGTGTGTGAGAGACTTTGTGTGTGTCCCAAAACTTTTTTCCACAATTCATTCACATTAGAGCTTAGATCGGGCCCAGAAAATGAAACCGACCCGAAACCGTGCACTTCTGTCCGGGTCCAGACCGGCCCGACACATTAACCTTTCCCGAGCCCGATTTAAATCTGATTTTTTAAATGTGTGGGCCGTTGTAATACGCTCTGAACTGTGGATGCATTCCTAAACTGACACTCCGAGCTCCGAGACACTCAAATGCTGGATCACGGTCCGCCCCTAGGAGAGTGGCAGGAAATATCGGGCCGGCTTTGGGTTCGGACAGAGAATCTGAAGTCTAATTCAAGGTGCCTTTTAATGGACAAAAGTATTGGGACATAAGGTCGACCTTTTTCTCCCCTCCCTATCGTACAGGAAATAACTTCTCGTCTCGTTTTAGTCAACGAAAATAAAGAGGCATTATAGCATAGTTTTTATCTTGTAAAAAAACATTTAGTCTCATTTTATTCGTCAACAAAACGACATTATTTATTTTGTTTACGTTATCATCACATGACCAGCATTTACGTCTCGCCTCGTCTCTTTTTTGTCACGTGAAAAATGTTCGTTGAACAAGACATTTCATCATAAGATTAATTGACGAAAACAACACTAGACATGACAAAGTGCTAGTCTTGATCAATTTCCCATGGTTGAGATTTAATGGGGTGAATGAAAGTTAAAACGATACACTTCTAGTTAAATATGTTATATTCTTACACTGAGTAAAATAGAGGTATACATTACAGTAAAAACAATGCATGTTTGTCAGTAGGATTTTAGCATTACTGCTACTGAAGAGTAAAAACTGAAAATATTATGTCAGTGTTAAAATATTTAACTTGAACTCTCTTCTGTGTAAAAGAGTTTCTGTTTGTATAAAATAATGAACTATTTATATTATAATCATACATTTCATACATTCATAATATCATACTTTTTTGGGGGGGGGTAATGTATTGCATTTCTTCTTGATTTCAGATTTTTAACAGAATTTCCTGGTTTGATGGATGAAGCCAAAGAAGACTACATCCAGATCTGCAAGTCTGGATGAATCGTTATGTTTCTAGAGGTGATTTTTTTTGGTAATGATACATTTCTGCAGCTTTGATATGCACTGTTCTAATTTAGAAAAGCTTGTGAGCTCTTAAGATTTTCAGCTTTATGATGTGGAGCTTTACTTTGATTACACTGCTGTGTCAGAATAAATGTAATGGTAATTAAGGTGTAGCAGCTCCCTTTGTTTAATAGGGAATATAGACTATTTTATTGTTATTTCTGTAGGATGGAGAACTCATTTCTGAATAAAAACTCTTTGTAAGGTGACAGATGGTGGGTTTATCTAGGATCTGGGGTTCAGCTGTAGTTTTAGATTTGTGTTTTATTCTCACATTATGTGTTTCAGAGAAACCTGATGATACTCAGAGACATTTTAACACTGTCCATCCTTTAAAACAAAGGTCATAATAAAAACAACTTACACTCTTACAAACACAGTTATAGTTTGGTTTTATCTTTTATATGTGAGAAAGTTTTGATGTTGGAACTTCTGGGGACATTTGGTTTTACTGTTATTTTCATTGTTTCATTCAGTTAATTTTATTAAATCAAATATATCCAAAAGGTATAATTCTCTGAGATTCTTTGTTTGTGTTTAAGTAACTAAAAAAAAACACATAAAACTTTTGATCTTTTTGTATTTTTGGAGAGAAACAGAGCCTGTACTTTCAAATTTCATGTGTAATGGAGCAGATCATCTCAGTGAACATCCTCTCACTGTCCTCCACTGCTGCCTGTGCAGAACACTGTTACACACACACACACACACACACACACACACACACACTTGGAAACGTTTTAAAGGAATAAAGATACAGATACACAATAAATCTTTATTGTAATTAATTGTGTGAACGTGAGTGTGGCTTTTGACCCAGTTCACAGTCACAGTATAGCACACACTTATTAACCCTGAGTAGAATCATCATATCTCTCTCTCTCTCTCTCCCTCATCTCTCTCTCTCTCTCTCTCCCCTTCTCTCTCTCTCTCCGTCTCTCTCTCCCTCTTTCTCTCTCTATCTTTCGGTCATCAGAGGTTTTTTTACTTCACGCCCCGAGTGACACTTTCTTGCTGTATTTTATAAAAAATAATAAAGGTTGTTGTGTTATAAATAATATTACAAATTAAGCTA
>JBBKCR010054605.1:0-10678 GCA_037577295.1 Ladigesia roloffi | reverse complement strand
GAGAGAGAGAGAGAGAGAGAGAGAGAGAGAGAGAGAGAGAGAGAGAAAGACAGAGAGACATAATGAGAGAGAGAGACAGATAGACTGACAAACAGAGAAAGAGAGAGACAGATAGACAGAGAGAAAGAAAAAGAGAGAGACAGGTAGACTGACAGAAAAAGAAAAAGAGACAAAGATTGAGCGAGAGAGAAAGCGAGAGAAGATGGAGATGAAGGAGAATGAGCTGAAAGACAGAGACAAAAAGAAATGACCAGAAGGGGAAGAAAGAAAGGGGGACAAATAAAGGGAAATTGAACAGAGAGAGAGAGAGAGAGGAAGAGGTAGAATCAGAGAGACAGAAAGAGAGAGAGGAAGGAGTAAGCACGAGAAAGAAAAAGGAGAGAGAGGTTAGAAGCCTAAACAGAACCAGTAATTTTAAAAGAAAAGGAAAACTTTAATCGATTCCTATTGGTCCACTCATCCTGAACAGTAAACATGATATAAAGGGTGACAGGCATTTTCAAATGGTGACTGTCATTTTTTAGCCTGGTAGACTCCCACTGGAATGGTTCTACAGCACAAATAGAATAGAAAAGAATACTTTTTTATTATCATTGCAATACACATGTACAGTGCAAGATCAGATTTGCTGCTCTATTTATGTTTCTCTTGTAACTGTAAGTATAAAATATATAAAGCAAAAAAAAATAGTGTGATATTTAAGAGGATATCAGTATTTAAATAGACAAAGACAGCAGTTCTTGTTCTTCATTGCCTTCCCAGTTGTATCTGAAATGTAAACATGTAAAGGCTTGCTGGCATTTTCAAATGGTGACTGGCATTTTTCAACGATGTCACCATTTCATCAGTACAGCAGTGATACGTTAATGAATGTGTTGCGTGCCTGTGTGAGTGTGAGTGTGTGTGGAAGCACGCAGCTGCTGTGTGAAAAGAGGAACTGCCCTGGACACCCGTGGGTGCTGCGCTGTGCCCTGCTGTGCGCTCACACTGTCACTCTGCCAGTCTAAAATAGGAGAGAGGTGGGAGGCCAGAGCACAAGGTCACGAGAGGTCATGCTGCACAAACGCCGCTCACACTGCCACCGACTTCCTACACACTGCAGTCCAGACACCCCACGGCTCCAAAAACAGGAACCTAAAAATCTGTGTGTGTGTGTGTGCGTGTGTGTGTGTGTGCGTGCGTGTATGTTTTGTTTCTAAGGACCTGAAATAGCCCTGCAAAGTCACTGCAAAATTAACATTCATATGAAAGCATACACATTAATGGTATTATTTTTAATCCATACATGCAAAAATATCACCAGAGAGTAAATATGTCAAACAAAAAACGTAATTTTAAATATGCAATGAATGAAGCTGCAGGTGACAACTACAGAATATTTCTTCAAGCATTTTGAGAAACTACCTGACTTTCTGAAAATGCTTGAAGTGATAATCTGCAGCTTCATTCATCACATATTTAAAATTACATTTTTGTTTTACAGGCTTCTTCCTAACCTTTTTTTTATTGCTTATAGATGGGAGTGATGTCCAATAGAGCCCTGCATTGGGAGCGGGATCCCGCGGGTCCCACGGGACCCAACGCAAATCTTGCGGGATTAGGCGGGTTTTAGGTTGTTGCTGGTGGAAGTGGGCAGGAGGAACAGCGATAGTGGGTAGGATAAAATAGACAGCGGATCCCAAAATTGTTAGCGTAGCAGGATGGAGGATGCAGCTGATGTTGGTAATAAAATTGTGAAGGGAGAATGTAAAACAAAACTAAAATTGGGGAAGTCTGAGATATGGAAAAATGTTTAAAATTTAAAACAAAGAGGGTAAAGAGTTGGACTTCGTGTTTGAGCCGTGCGGGCGGGAGCGGGAGGGAGTGACAGAGAGTGTGGGCGGGAGCGGGCGGGAATCGTCAGAAATATAGTGGGAGTGGGCGGTAATGGTCAGAAATTCAGCAGGCGCGGGGTTTAAAAAACAGTCCCGCACAGGGCTCTAATGTCTGGATATTTTCATCTCATTGGTACACTGTCTGGTCAAATGTATGTAAAGCTGCAGTGAAACCTTTATTTTGGATTCTAAGGCCTGCCTAATAGTCTGTGCTCCTGTTAATCATAAAAAAGCCCAAACCTTTACCATTATTCCTCCCAAATTGTATAGCTTGGTCGAATTTGAACAGGTAATACTCTTCTAGTACTGGAAGAAATCCAGATCCATATTACCACAAGGTGGAGCGAGATTCAGTAGTCCAGAGAGACAGAGAGTGTTTCTTATTCGAGCTCCTATTCTTATTTACAATCCATCTCAGCCGCATGTTCCCATATATTATTTCCTTATTTTATCCCTATACACTGAACCTCCAAGCATTCTGGGTTTACCAAAACTAAAATTAGACCTAATAATTAGACCCCCTTGCAAAGAGATTATTTTAGAGGTGCATTGGAAGAAAGGCTGAAGTATACTAGACAGGATGTATGGTCAGATATGACAAAAATATATGTATTTTTGGGACTATCATTCAAACTGAGGTTGACATCAAATTATGATGTTTATCAAGAGGGAAGTGGGAATGGCCACAAACAGCCCTAAGCGTTGCCTAATTAAGAGTGAGGATGAGGTTCTCCACATTTAAGGCTGTGGAGTTTGGGGTTGTTCCTCCTTTTCCTCTTTATAACCATCAGCAAAGAGGTCAAAACCAGAGAAGAACGTAGAGGCAGCATGACCATTAGAAAAAATGGATACAATCCAAATACAAGATGAAAAACTACAGTTCACAACATAAACAGAAATATAGAAATGTGTGTATATGTATTTGAATAGATATTATATATGGTCAACCCATGTTCATGTTTCTCACACAAAATGTACTTCGATTTGTAATAATTAACCACAAAGACTTTTCTATCCTCACCAAGGGCATCTCTAATTATAGAGCTGACAATGCATATACCTAGATGTACATCTGAAAGTGAAAGTATTCCCGACAATTCCCAGAAACATGAGTTTCTCAGGATAAGAGGAAGAGGAAAATTTCCAAACTCCTCAAACACATAAGAGCAAAAAGGTTTCTCCACAGTCAGTGATGTGTGTGGAAGAAGCCTGGTTAGTACTTTATGCTGCACAACCCTATTCTGAATGGAATGAGAGAGGTGTGAGATGGACAGAGGATTATTACACTGCACAAGAACATTTATATATTCATAAACAACCATTAAATAGCGTATAGCAGCTTTGCCGTAGCAGATTACTTTAAATGATATTTCTAAAACCACAATTCAGACGCAGTCAGATTGATGGATCTAATGCCTAGTGGCTGTGTATTAGAAATTTTGTGAGAAGTCTGATTAGATCTATTCAAATAATACCCAACTGCTTGTTTAGAGAGCCTATGTGGTAATATATTATTTCAGTGTGTTCAGTTTATGACCTGCCTGTTTTTCATGCCCAATGTAACCAAAAGCCATTTGGTTTTTCAGACCTAGATTAATAGTCCTTGCTCTAGATTATAAATGTGACAGAGTTATTTCAGGACGTCACCAGAAACCACCATGGGAATGGCCAGGACAATTGGCCTAGCCCTTCTCTGTACACAAATGTATTCTTTCTTTCATGGCAAAGAGTTTGGAGAATCTTTCCAAAACGCCCAATTCAGCTTAAGCTGTACCCAGCCCTCGGTTTTGTTAAAATAACAAAAACAAGTGTGCTTTATAAATTTTCAATCATTTTAACAGTTCTAACAATCTAACATCGCATATTATCACTGTGTATGGGTGAAGTTGAATTGCTGTAGGTAAAAATGAATGTAAATGTAAATGCATACTGGGACATCACAAATCAATCAAAATGGCTTGTTTTCACAGCTTGCATACATGAGGTAAATGAGATGTACTAAAACTTGAGATCATGCATTGTCAGCCTATTTTTTGACAACTAAGAAAAAACTGGGTTTCCATCATATGGACCCTTTCAAAATGGCTAGCTCATGCTAGCTGCTAACTTTTTATACTGGAAAGTTGACTAATTGTCTTGTTACAACTTCACGTTCAGAAAAATAATGTATTTTTTAAACTGTCCAACATTAAAATTGGTTGCTGGAAAAGGACACATTGACTGCATGATGGATGGGTCAATTGTAAGACCAGAGACAATAAAGTGAGACACAAACAGCATGGATAAGGGAACAACAGGAAGAATGTGAGTCCCTGTTTCAGCCCATATCAGCAGAACATCCTCCATAACCACCAGCAAGCACTAAATCCTCCCGACAAACACGTCCTACTTTCCCAAGCCATTCTGGGGCTTGTGGGCTGAAAATGAGTGGCTCAGCTCCGAAACTAAAAACGGTGTTTAATCTCTGATCTGTGTCAGTGCTCTTAGCTGCTGCGGCCGTGGCAGGAATAACTCCAAACCGCCGCAAAACACGTCCAAATGAAAAAGCGTCGGGAATGAAAGATGTGAGCTTTTTCTGCGCTTTATGGACTTTGAAAATACACAGGTTCGAAAAAGACAAACAGGAAATGGGTGTTACCATGGTCACCACAGAGGAATGGACCCAAGCCCATGCTACTTGCTTGCACTGATCCAGAGACAGCTGCTCCCATATGCATCACAACAGTAAGAAACAGTGCAGTGGAAACATCCCACTGACCTGAGTTCAGCTACGGTGTGACACTCGGCTGATGCATGCAGGGTCTTATAATGTACATTTTCAAGCATTATGGGGTGTGAGACACAAAGATGGCTTTATTTACTCACAAACCAATCACAGAACCTCAGGGCCAGTATCCTAGATTAATAATACCTGTCAAAAACCTTCATTTTCTCAAAGAATTAAATACCTGTGAGGCTACATGTTCTGAGTCTTCTTGGGTATGATTTGGTGTTGCCTAAATAATGATTTGACATTTTTCTTTTCTGCTGCTGAAGACGAAATTTGTTTTTGCAGAAATATTTTGTGCATTCTTTTAAATTTTTTGTGCATGAATTAATATAGTAAAAAAACTTTTTAGAGAAATAAAGTTAGTGTAAAACTTTTAAATGACTGTATCATAAGGAAATTGCATCATTAGAAAGTCTTGAGGAAATCCCTTTAAGAAGCGTGGAAGCTTTTATAGCTGCAAAGAAAAGACGAACTCCATATTAAAGTCTGTATCTATCTGTCTGTCTGTCTGTCTGTCTCACTCTCTCTCTCTCTCTCTCTCTGACTCTCTAATACTCAGAATTAGTAACACGAGACTTTTTGTATCATTTTCAAGACGTCAACATGTCAGAAGAGTTCAGTGCCTGTAAAAGCCACTTTATAGAAAGCAGATACAAGAAGTAGATCAGTAAAACATTACCTGATGTCTGAGACCAAACTTTTAAGAAGCTTTAGGCCCAAAACACATTTTTTTAAATGACAACAAGTTACAGACATCTTCAAACATTCATATAAACACTCATCAGACATGTATATTTACCAGCCATTCAGGTAATAAATAAAATGGCTCTATTTGCATTTTAGACACCAGTTCTTATCACCAGCTTAGTCCTTGAGTAAGCTAATCTGGGTTCGCACTGATCAACAGTCTGCACATTCCTATCAATCAGACCCACTGTATACAATCAGAAACAGGATGGAGCAATGGTACAGCAGGGCAGACGGCTTGCCTTTAAACAGGAACTGAGGTTCTATGGGCTAATCCCAGGGTATAGACACAGATAACTGTGGCCTGGGGCTGGAATGTCTTGGGTCGAGCAATAGTCTGCATCCCAGTCGGCTCCACATGGGCTGTGGAAGCTTCCAGAAGAATGCACGAGCCTGCTTGGCTGGAGGACTCCAGGAAACACGTTTAAGGCCATATATTCTTCTATGGATTGCTTCTTTGGACACATTGCAGGAGCAAAAGCCAGCTGGGCCAAAGATAAGACAAAGAGTCTTGATGGTGAATCCAATATATCTTGGATGAGAACAAAATAGCCTAATGGCAGACTAAAGAAATCTGCTCTAAATCATGGAGAAAAATAACTGATGTCATAACTGTAACCCATAAATACTCTTACAGGACACTTTAGTAAATGCTCCTGCCCTGTAGGTCCACCTTGCCACAGTCCATTTGTTGTAAAGTTTGTATCGTATCCTTGAGATATTCAGCCGGTGTCTGACCCCAGAATGATGCAAAGAATTTCACCAGAAACAATAGTACCATGATATTTTTGCATGTAGAAATTCATGGATAGATTCCTCAAAATTCCTCCTATGCATTTAAACACGTTGACCAAGTGAAGTAGCGGGCAGCCATGAATTCAGCACCCGTGTGGAGTAGTGTGTGGAGACGGTACCGGGGAGCGGTGTGAGAACGGTACTTACTCAGGGTACCTCCGAGGTTCCTAGCAGTCTGGAGGGTCAACCCAAGACTTTCTAATTGCAGAGCAAGTGCCATAACCATGCGAGTGTGTAACGGAGGGGGGGTTCCCAAATACAATTTTTTTTTTTAAGTATTTGTCCGAATATGGTGTTCGTAAATTGACTAGTTAACCAGTTTACTGCGCCTATAACATTTATATCGATATAGTCTATCACATTTATATCTCTTTTTCTTGATATGATGCTGTTTGCATTAACCATAAGGTCAAGTCTGCCCCGGAGGTGTAGTGGGAGGAAAAGAGCGTCAAAACAAGAGGGTGCGAAACCCTTGACCTCGCAGAATAGGGAGCAATTTCTGAGAAGTGCTTGTGCAATTCTTTGATGAATTAACCAATAAAATTAGTTGACAATGACTACGGAGAAAATCTTTTTACATTATCTTCCATTCTAAGTGCTAAAAGCTTTTGCTCCATATGGGAAATATTGAAGCTGTGAGACAGGTGGAGCTCATGAAGTGGGCTAAGAGAGAAACAACATGATGTATTTGTAACAAAGTGGACAGTGAGTAAAGATATGCAGTGCAGTGGACTAAATCCAATCATGCTTCTCGTAAGAAATCCCGGACCCTGAGTTAAAGATGCCTGGTGGCAGTTTGTATACTTGATGCTTATTTGTGTCTTCATGTCTCTGACTCACATCAGGGCAAACTTCTACATTTGATCAAATCAATGCAAGAAAAGCCTTAAAGGCCTGGCTTTCTGTCAGGCCTCCATGTGGAATGGATGAGGCCTGTCCATCGTCCAGGCAGCTGTTTCTACTTTAGAAGTCCACACACACACGAGCCACACACACATTTACACACACACACAGCTTTGAAGATTAATGTCTATATGCAGGCCTGATTAGACTCTTTTGCACATCTGCATCCATCTATCCAAAAGACCTTGTTTTGATTCCTCGGCGATGTATATAATCCCACGTTTCCTGTGCATTTTGTACACATGTGAAAAACAGCCTGTTCATGATTCTAAATTCAGTTCAGTTCAGCTTCACTGTCATCAAACCCACACTGAAAAAAAACAACCTTTTATAGCATAAACTAAATTGTTGCAGCTAACCCAAAAGTCTATATCAGGGGTCACCAACGTGGTGCCTGTGTGCAACAGGGTTCCCCCAAGGACCACATGAGTACAAAATTTAGCACAACTCACCAGTGAGCATGTAATCTAACACGCCTAACATGTAATTTTATCCGGTTGTTGTTCTTCTTTAATCGCATTTGCATTTATATCCATTTGAAAATGACAATATCTAAAAAAAGCATTTAAAACATGTTTATTATCCATGAAGTTTAGGTCAATTCTATACTAGTATATGAAAATGGTAGCCCTTCGTATGCCTCAGTACCCATGAGGTAGCTCTCGGTTTCAGAAAGGTTGGTGACCCCTGGTCTATATGATGGAATAAAACAAATGTAACCTGTTTTTAAGCTAAAGGCTGATGATACATGACCACAAGTTCCATAGTGTACAGTATATGGTCCGTATATAAGTAAGAAGCAATAAATGACTCATTTAGGAAAAAAAAGAAAAAGAAAAAATACTTTTTAGATTAATTTATTTCATATGGTGAAAGGTACTGTGTATGTTTAGAAGCTCTGAAACACACACTGGAAGACATAGTTGGTAGTCATTATTTTGTATTATACTTATAGCAATTTTCAGAAACTTACATAGACCTTCGAAACATTTGTACAAGCTTGTTTCAATAAGTGTCATATTTCCTAATGTTTTTGCCTATCTTTATGTCATTTCACCTTCACAAGTGCGGTGACAATATATATACATATACAGCCATGGAAAAAATAAGACACCAATTTTTTCCCTTTATTCTGTTGCTGCTGAGAATGGGGAGCAGTGTGTGGGGATGATACCTTGTTCAAGGGTGCTTCAGTGGTGCCACAGGCAGTCCTGGACTTCGAACCCACAATCTTTCTAGTCCAGAGGCAACTCCCTAACCTCCAGGCCACCAGCTTTCAAATATATTTGTACATTTTTATACAATATGTCATTTTGCAAAACGTATATTTATACAAGATTATTTCGATCTGAGTCACGAAAGGCTGTAGGTGTATGTAGGTGTCATGTACATATATAACCTGCCCTTCAGTAAAGAGTTACAAGACACACACCATAAGCAGAGACTCAACTATGTTAAAGAGAAGTAGAACAGTGGTTGATGAGCTACAAACTGCACTACATACTATAACAGTGAGTATAATTACTGCACAAGGGAATCCTGCTCATGTAGATCTAATATTACATTGTTTATGGTATACTCTCTTAACAAAAAAGACTGGGTACACACACTGTCAATGGGGTGTTTTAGTTTGTCACCATACCTTTATTTAAGCAGCATACTTATACCATATTCTATTGCAGTTACATTTTTTTTAAGTTGTCTCCATACACCCTGTCTTGTCTTTTTATTGTATTTTTCTGCTTGGAAATAAAAGAAGTCACACATTTCCATTCCTTGAAATGAAGAGAAATATTTATGTAACACAGTTTAAAAACCATTAACATAAACATTCCAGCTTATTCCAGCATGTGCTAATTGTCAGAAACTGCTTTTGTCCATTTTTTTTGTCATTTCATTTCATAGTAAGTACTTTGACAACTCATACTTTATATATAGCACTTGTGTCAGTTGTCATGAAAGTCATATATAGCCTTATGAGCGCTGGGCTTCAGTAAAGACACTACTGACTGGACAGACATTAGAAAGTAACTGTAATAACTGATATTTTTATGCTGTGTTGACTCCAAGAACCCTGTTGTGCCTTGAGTTTTTTTGGTCTTAAAAATATAATGAAAAGAAACAAATATGCCCCTTGCGAAATGTAATGTGCTTTCAGTGAACTTTTAAAATGTCACACAATGGGACCATAATACCACCCACGAAAACTCACAGGAACATTTAGTAAGGCCTTTTTCCAACAAATGAAAATTGCTGCACTTAAGAGGTTACATTTAAGTTGCCTGTATTTTGAGGGACCAGGCAAGCAGTCTTTCTCGTATAGACAGTGCAGGCTTGAATATTGCTTACTGGAGGCTTTTTGTTGTATATTTCTGCTTGAAAATAAAATAAGTTACATATTTCTTTCCTTTAAATAAATGTAAATATTTACGTTACACAGTTTAAAGACCACAAATATGTGTGTATATATAAGACGCTCCGGAATATAAGACGCACCCAATTTTAAAGGAGGAAAATCTAGAAAAAAGGTGTCCCAAAACTTTTGTCCATTCTAGATACATTTCATTTTCAGTAGAGCCCAGATCGGGCCCAAAAAATGAAAACCGACATGACCCAAACCCATGCACTTGTGCACAACTCAAAGGCTGCATCACGGCCCGGTCTGACCTGATGGTAATGGCAGGCAATATCGGGCCAGATTCAGAAGTCTAAATCACAGTGCCACACAATGGACGAAAGTTTTGGGACGTAACATCGTTCAGCTCTAAGGTCGAGCGTCCTTTAATTTTTTCTTCCCTCCCTATCACACAGGAAATAACGTCTCGTCTCGTTTTAGGAAATGAAGGGACACTTTAGCACAGTTTTTATATTGTAAACCACATTTAGTCTCGTTCTTATTCGTCAACAAAAATACATTATAGATTTCGTTTCGTTATCGTCACATGACCAGCATTAACCTCGCGTCTCGTTTTTGTCACGAGGGTCAGAGACGTCTCCACTGCCCGCACTGCATGCCACAAATCCTGCACACACAGCATAAAAAGTAGACTGAGAGCAAACACCACACAAAATTAGATGCTGTTTGAATGCAGGGAAAATTTGTATTTGTTGTATAAGACGCACCAACTTTTCTCCCTCAGTTTTGGGGAAGAAAAAGTGCGTCTTATACTGCGAAAAAATCGGTATTTATATCAGGCCCAAAATGTGTTAGTTTTTTTCATAAAACAACCCACTGCGCAGCAACTGGCGTTTTTTTTAAAGCGGCATCAATATGGGGCCAAAACAGCAGGAGAGACGGAAGAGAAAGCAGCAGTATCCAACATATGTTAAAAAAGGCTGCCGAACAGAGTAAGGCTGTTTTACCTCAAGATCTGATACCTAACGTCAGCGTTTTAGTGATTTTTTAGCGAGGTAAAGTTGGTTTTGTTTTCGATATTCGTGACACAGTCAGCGATAAACACCTATAACTTCAAAACGACTTGCTCAAAAAAATTCTAAACGGTGTGACCATGAAAAGGACAACACTGATCATGTTTCACAGCCTTCATTTTCAGTATTTTCGATCTATATAGTGAGCACTGCCCCGCAC
>JBBKCR010054584.1:0-10680 GCA_037577295.1 Ladigesia roloffi | reverse complement strand
TCTAAGCACAAACCATTCGATTCCTGTCTGTTACATCACTAACAGAGACTTCTATAAAAAATGCACATGACACATTTAACTATTCTAAACTCACTGCCCTGACACGTTCTAAACAACTGTATTAAATCTGAATGGTACCATCTCATTGTTGGTCATTAAAACTGCTGCTAATAAGTTTTTTTGTTGCTAAAACTTTGCGAAAATGAACTACCTCAACAAAAAAAACCAATTTATTTATTTATTTACCTAAAAAAACATTTATTTGTACCTCCTGCCTGTTTTTGTCCTTTGCAATTTTGTACTTCAATACTGCAATACAGTATTGCAGCAGTTTTTTGACTCTGTCTGTATGTGCTTTGTGTGCTATTTCTATTTCAACTTGTGGATGTGGCTGGGCTGACAATAAACTCCCTTGAATCTTGAATCTTGAATTCACTAATGATAATATATAATAGATAATAATATGAATGATTTTATCTCTGCTCTTTGTAAGTCTTTACGTTCTTGGTTCTCTTGCAGAAAATCCAGGAACAGGTTCTGCGTCGAGGGAAGGACTGAAGCGGGATCAATTAGAAGCTGAACTTTCTACTGCCTGTCCATCCTGCGCCAACTCAGCGACACGCCAGCAAAACTCTCCCTCTCTCAGTACATCAGACCGTGCAGAATGTCTTTATAAGCTGTGATGACACCACAGTAGATCTTTATTTACCAAGGCACTCCTTTAGCCTGCTGATCCATTCAACATGTAGAACCCTGTCGCGTTTGGAACTGGGTCATATGTCATGCATGTAAAACCTCAAGAAGCTCTGATCTAATTATCTAGTTATTGTGATTTTAACCTCATTAATTATTATGTACGGCCATCGTCTAGTACAGTCATCAGTGTTACTTTTTCTCTGGCTCAGGGTTAAAAGACCCATTAAAACCTTTATTTGGACACTCATATAGCTATTGGCATCATGACTCACTGAACGAGCCAGTCTCCAATCAGCATCCCTCACCAGGTAGCTTTGATCAACCGTACCCCCCCCCAAAAAAACATCTCCTTATTTTCCACTCTTATCCCTAATGCAGCTCGTCCATGCAGATCCTTCCCAACCTGCAACCTGACATATTCATCATTATCAGTATCTAACATAGGTAGTCACACACATTTAAATGATAGAGGGGTGAGTGGCATGCTTGGAGAGTGTCTTGTTTGAGACATGACAGAAAGAAAACAACTAAAAACTGAAAAAGAATAGAAACATTATCTTGTAATATGGTGGGGGGACAGTTATTGCAAGTGCTAGCCATTGTACTCAACATCTGAAAGCTTGCGATTCACCTATGCTGCTCCTCTCTACACCAGATAGCCACTTTAATACACTTAACACACATAAGATATTTCTTTAGAATTTCCATATTTGAAATGCATAAAAACAGTTATGTAAAACACCCACACTGACATTAAACACTGCAGCCCAGCCTTGTGTCTAAAGTGGCCCGGGCTGCGACACTGGAATACTTTGTCCTATCATCATTGTGGAGAAAAAGGTTCTTAAATGTCAAATGGCCATCTGACCTTCTCTGTGCTTATTGACTATGTACCGGAATGGAAGAATCTGATTAAAGTCCGTGAAATTGCCCACATTTGCTGTTTTCTCATTAATCAAGCCATTCGTTAGTGCTGATCTCTAATCTATTCTGCATCTCTATTCACGTCTAAAGAACATCACTGTCCTTCTGATTTAGCAAATATATAAAGTGGGCATGAGGGCTTTACTTGGTTTTTATGACTTTTAATGGCTACGAGTCCCTTTAAAGGCAATAAAACCCTTTTTTCCCTCAAACATCACATGCCTGATGAGCCACACAGTCTCATGACCTTCAGTGCTATACTGCTGATCCAGGAGGGTACAGTCATTTTAAATGCTCTTCCAACTGTACAGAGCACATTTCAAGCTAATATATTTATATGCATATTAATTTGCTGAACTTCATTGAGGGAGAGTTCAATGTCTGTTGACCCTCACTGATAAAGATTTTGCACAATTCTGTAGTAAATGTAGATATTTGTAATTGGAAAGGTAGAACAGTTTTGTCTGTTTGTCTTTATTGAAATATTCCATATTGCATTTGAACTTTTTTTGCATTTGGCCACTAAACACCATTCATGAATAAGAGGCAAAATCAGGAAAACGGATCCTGGAGGAAACTGCTGATGTTGTGACTGTATCGACAGTCTATAATATCTATAATATAAAGTCTAAAACAAAAGTCAAATACAAAACCCTGCAGAAATACACCATGCTATATACACAAAATACAGTTGTATAAATACTGCATATAAATAACTAACTGCTTAGTAGTAGTGTTTAGGAGTTGTTCTCTTTACTGAGTATGTTATAATATGTAATACTAATCAATAATAGATCAATAATACTATTAGTGAGATTGCAAATAATAAGATACACGCCTCACCTGTACAGATTTTCTGCTAATTCTCAATGCTTTATTATTGTTATGTATTATTGCTTCATTTCATGACACATTTGGACACACATTTCCGCCCAACATCAGTATTTATAACAGCAAGGTCCTTTGTGTGTCCAGTCAAGATTTCCGTGTTCCATAACTCTTACTGAACCATCATTATCTCCTCTCTGTCCAGAGGTCCAGCACTGGAGTGAATAGGAATGCCTCACTAATGGGGCACCGGACGCAGGCATGGAGAAAGAGGCCATTGTCTGTAAGCAGTTAGAGAGGAGAGATTAGTGCCCAGGGCTCCATGTGTCACCATGTGCTCAGCTGGGCTGCACCCATTCAGTATTCTCTCATGCTTTGTTGCACGCAGCATTGCTGTACGGTTTTATTTCAGCACCCTTCTTTACTGCACTCTGAAAACGTACCTGTGCTTTACTGCGTTTGGTGTACTGAACTTTGTTCTTTTTTTTATTTAGAAGAAGTTATTTTTATTTCAGAGCCTGAGCCGGGCGATGGGAAGACATGGAGGCGCTTCATGTTCTTCACAAGCCATGTTTGTTTCCGCGCAACCCAGCACTTGTGCGCCACAAGGCCTGAGATTCGGGCAATGTGCGGCGTTCAGTTCAGAAAAGATGTTTTCCAGCTAAACATACTTTTCTTTTTGTCTCTCTGTCTCTCTCTTTTACCACACATCTCAGAACAGACCGACGGCTAATTTAAGAGCCCCGGTTTGAAAAAATATTATAAATTATTTTAAATATATTGCTTCACAAGAGGCCTGTCTTGTTTTCACTACAAAGTGCTATGGATTCTGGCTTTGACACGTTGATGAATAAGACAGAGACCCAAACCTAAACCCCCCACCCCACCCCTCTCCTCAATAAAAAGAAAGACAGAAAAAACAAAACATGACAAAGTAGCAGAAAATGGAATACATTTGAGCGGGCTGCGCTGGGTTTTCCACATGAGAGACGCTGTTGGACGGAGATGAAGAAGTGTTGTGAAATATCTCAGGATGTTGAGCCCTTGCGTTCAATTGGGTTAGCACAAAGTGAACTCATAAATTGAGCATCTCCCGGAGACTGCAGCTGCCGTCCACAAGACACATTCGGAACCTCTTCAACATGACATTGGCTGGTCTCAGATGCTCTTGTGAAAGGAGAAACATTTTACAACAGCCTGTTCTCTGTGTTAGGCCTGAACAAACCTTTGGGATGTCAGGAGAGCCTGTTGCCGAACATTAGTCTGCCAGACTGCATGTTGACCTAGTTCGCCATTTCCAAACGAGCGTGAGATCTAAACTTTACTGTTTATATGAGTGATCGTGAAAGGAGGGGAGAGAATAGCTTGGGTTTTTGGAAATATCCAAAAAGCTTTAAATGCATATCCGTCGCAATAAAACCATGGAGTTCTGAAAAAGAGACATTTTGGATGAAAACAATGTTCTCAAAGCTTTAAAGTCTTTGTATGAGGTCTAAACTTCAGTTACTCACCTAAAAAATAGATTCCTAACTGAAAAATAAGCCTCTAGACAGGACCTCATGAAGTTTTGAGTGGAAAAAGTTATCGGTTCTGACCACAGACTAACAAACTTTTTCAAGCGGCTGAAAAAAAACCACAACAGGGCCTCTAACCAGCTATTTCATCACTATATAAATCATGCTTCACGGTTATATTATCATAAGTAGCTCTTTCATCACTACATAAATCGTGTGTCATGCTTATATTATCATAACATCTCAATGAACATTTTCTGGATTTCTAGCATAGTAAGGCCACAGTAGGAATTGTTTCAACTGGCACATGATAAATTTCTCATTTTTCTCTAACATGAACTGTCACCAGGTGCATAAAAATTAATTTGTGAGTAAAACATTTAGCAGCTTATTGCACTGTGGAACACCAAATCACTCAGGTTTTACTTTTTGGGAAATGGTCCAAATGAGAAGGAAATTACATTGGTTCTGCAAATCAGTCGAACTGTCTGCCATTGGTGCCAGGAATATATTTTGGTTTTAAATAATCATTCTGAGCTCAAAAGTTGGAGTGGCATCACCCAGGTAAACTGAAAAGAGGTCGGACCAATGCCTGCACATCCCCATGTTTCTTTAAGAGAGGACAGGACATAAAACAGGCTCATACACTGCCAGTCAAACATTTTTTTCATAAAATGCAGAACTGGAAATATGTCAAATAAAGCAAGTTCCCTTTATAAATTCAAAAGAATCTGCAACAGTGCATGTCTGACATTGGTTATGTAGTGATGCAGAGACACACTCTAGACTGTCCTTTCACTTTAATTGCACTCGTTAACTACCTCATCCCATTGCCTTGTCATTTAATAGCTAGTTGCATATCTAACTCTTGTCTGCTGATCTTTAATATAATTATATTTGGTGGCTTTTTAGAGCTCATATAAAGGAAAACTATGACATTTTCTGGCTAATAAAGGTACTCAAATCCTGAACTTACTGTAAAAGTTATCAGTTACCATACAGAATGTATTTTTAGTAAATATTAAATGAGTGACATGCCAATGTAGAAGAGTCTCAGTAGGTGCCAACATTTCAAATGGTGTATTAAAACCTAAATGGTTAAACAACTGCTTGATCAAATTACTTTTTCAATCTCTATTCCTTACCTGCACTCACATGTGGAAGCCATGTGTTTCAGCTCCACAAAACTCTGAAAAAGTGACATTATCTTGAGGATTTCCATATACTAAAAATATTTAGACAATTTTTAGTATATGGTTTCCTGTGTAGATTATGTTTTCAGTTAATATATATTTTGTAAATGGGTAAAATAACAATGTTGCCTCAAAGCAACAACAGTGGAATGAGGGTGTGGCAAGATGCCTCGGCAAAAAAAGATAAAATTTGCGGCAAGAGGGGACGCATCTCTGAGTGTCCAGGCAGGTTTAAACCCAAAAGGAAGAAGAATTGCACCTGTACCCCCAGCCACAGTCTGTTTGGACCGCACCTGTACCCCCAGCCCCAGTCTGTTTGGACCGCACCTGTACCCCCAGCCACAGTCTGTTTGGACCACACCTGTACCCCCAGCCACAGTCTGTTTGGACCACAAAGACCACTGGTCTGTCTACAGGGAAACAGAGATCCTGGAAGCAATAAAATAAAGTCAAGTGCATGAAATGTGATGTGTTTCTGTGTCACACTCCTGACACACACAGTAAACTTATGATGAGTTGGACTCCTGTCTATGATTTCTGTGTTTATTAAAGGATCCACCAGTGTTGTTTGTTCTTTAGTAGTCCATAAAAATGTAAATCATACAAATGAGTTTATATCAAGTGTGTGATCAAGACTGAAAGAGAATGCATGCATAAAATGATGCTCCTTTGTTGCACACTGTTGTTTATAGGCAATAAACCTCCAATAAAATGATAACTGACAGTAACTGTTTTACTTTTTCAGTATAATTTTTTAATTAAATGAAGCTGGTGTTGAATAGATTGAACTTTATGTATTGATTACCGTTATTGCATGTTATTGCACTAAATTAACATACCTAAATGTACACCATATTATTATTATCTTTGCAAATTATGTGTTGAATTGCTGCGACGGGTGCGCAAATATTTATTTTCTCTTTTATTTTATTTATTTGCCCAGAAAATCTGGGTAGAAATGAGACATATCAAATTGGAATGAAATAATAAGCCTCTCAAGGCTGTGCTTTGCAGCGACATTCCTATCACAAAGAGTGGAGAAAAATCAATATAACACTTATTGCTTTAAAAAAGTGACTAGGATCTGTTCAAATCCACAATACTTATTTTAATGAATAACATAAATTAAGCATTAAAAGAGAATACAGCTCTGTGAGGCCCTTTGTAAATCATATAATTGTTCAACTGTTTCGAACATGGCTCAGGGCTCAGGACTGTGGAGTGGGAAACAGACAGGAGTCCAGACAGCAGAGACTGGGTGGAATTTGAGATTTGCCCACTTTACTGCGACAGACACGTCGGTGACAGCTTAGTTCTCTCTGGTGCTTTAACGCCTCCGCTCTCAGAGCCCTGACCCTCGCTCCAGCAGGGGGTCGAGGTGCGGGTTTATCTAACACTGCTGGTCTCCTGCTGAGAGTAAACAAGAAAACAAAACACAACAGCAGAAACCATGCCATTAGACTCACAAAGACACTCTCAGCCAGAAACAGCCCTAACCTTAGTAAACAGTACCACTGAGTTCACAGTTACCAGCAGCTGCAGAGGCTCATGGGAGAATGCAGTTAAGCTGGCGACCACACAGAACTCAAGGTCTCTGCAGTATGTTAATGGAACAAGGTTTTATTTCAAGTAATTTTGGCCCGATTCTATTGATCCATTCATTATGGAAGATTCACACAACGCTAAGGGCAGCTAGACTTTAAAAACAGAGTGAAAAAACGTCGGGGCTTCAAGGTTTTAACGAGACAGTTACATTTCCAAGATGAGCTGAACAAATTGGAGTTTTTTTAAGCTTTTAGACATGATTAACAGTAAAGGATTTGGTGAGACCTTCAGGATTATATTATGTCTTGTACAATTGTTATTGCTGCTCTTGTGTTATTTTTTGAGCACTTTGTACTGTTTGCACTTGTGGGCTTGTGTTCTGTTCTGATATGTCCTGTTCTTGTGCTGCACCGTGGTCCTTTAGGAACGTTGTATCGATGTGTGTGTATATATGGCAGAAATGACTAAATGAAACCTACTTGACTCTGACTTGACATTATGTGGACGGAAATTTGGGACAGCTGCTGTCCTGGTAGTTCGGGAGTCGCAATGTGATCGGAATGTTGTATTTTGAATCCCAGGACAGCCAGTGGCACCTCTGAGGCACTGAGGTCCCCCACATGGCTCCCAGGGCAACCTCTGAGTAAACCATTTGCTAGGGTGAGGGGTTTAAACCTTAGAGCTCAGGGCAAATTAGTACAATTTGATTTCAACAAATATAAACATGTAAAACAGTGTTTGTTTTGCTGCTCTCCAGACCCCCTCTCTCTGCAGGATTGCCCCACCCACTTGTGGGAGGAGACTATTCTGATCGTTTTCCCGAATTCAAGGTCTTCTGTTTATTCTCTTGTCTCTAAAACCAAAAATAAAACAAATTGGGCATTTTTTTCTCCATAACCCCTGTAATGACTACTATTATTACATGTTTTTTTTATTGATTCGACATGACTTGCGAACATCAAACAAAGCTCAGCGTGAAGAATGAAACCTCGAGCATCAACACAAACCGATGGAACTTCCACTCAAGTATTGGTTTTGCCGTATGACACTGATTTACCATTTGTTGTGCTTCCGGCACAGATTTGTGCCGCTCACGTTCTATGGATTAAATGCAGAGGACCAATTTCACACTGTTTGCTGTATGTTCACACATGACAGATGTTTCAGTTCAATGTATTTATTTCTTGACCCCAAAACCCAAACAGCTGGACTGCTAGTTCAACTGAACTGCAGAAGCTGATCCTGTAGGAAAGAACCTGGCGGTGGTGATTTACTTTGTGAATGCCAGTGTCAACGCCTGGTTGCTGCTCCTCATTTATTTCCGCTTTGCATAGAGCCTCATCTTTAAAAGTCGGCTGCATGAAGCGAGAGAAAGTGCTCTGCTGCTGGTTGGGAACTATTTAAACCAAATAGATTCATTTCCAAATACTTCTGGCTACTTTGGAACTAATGGATGTGAAAGAAGTCCAGGAAGATTGCAATAATATATGCATTCTTGCATAGCACTTGACTGCACTCGTACCACGCAAAAAAAGGCGTAATGGCCACTTCTATTAAATTTTTCATTTGTAGAGCAGCGCCGTTCGTCATTGCTCGCATATTTCTTTGTGGTGGGCCGATAATATAACCCTCTATGTGTCCGCGAGTGTGTGTGTCTTTGTGTGTGCAGCGTAGGTTCTGAATAATGTGTGGGGCCAATGCTAACAGCTGCCTGAATTGTGGCCCTGGTAGGACTGATGACAGCGAATGCAGCAGAACTTCCACGGCTGACAGTGCTGAGTGTCTTGTGACAGCATCCCTGACCACGGGTAGCCTCTCTAATAGGAAGGCGATGAACATTAAGCTTTGGCAATGATGGGATCAGATCTATGAATGTGAGCTGTCTGTGCAGTGTAACGTAGACGTGCGATGTCACTGCAGCCCTAAATGGCTTTGAAGAGGAAATGGAAATGTTAAAATTCTCTTTTAGACTCTTCCACTCTTCCACTTTTTCTCTCTCTCTCTCTATTTCTCTCTCTCTCTCTCTCTCTCTCTCTCTCTCCCACACACACACACACACACACACACACAGAGGCTCCCTGAACACCTCAAGCAGAGATAATGAGCTGTCAATGGGTGTGTTTGAATAATTAACTGAATATTCAGAACCAGCCCAGCCGAGTAGAGAGGACACACACACACACACACACACAAAGCCCTGGTTGTGAAAGCATGTGAGATACACACTGCGCCGAAATAAAATATGCTGATTCAAACCCGCAGATCATTCTGTTTCGTTTTCAAAAAGGCAGGCCTACATTATAATTTCACAAAAACCAATAGGGATGCACGTCGTTCACAAATGCAAACAAACAGGTTTTTTTTCCCTGTACAAAGCCAAACCTCCTCAAGAAAGGCAACCATTCAGCACAAGACTGCTGAGCGGCTAGCACCAAACACAGATCAACCAACAGTGTGGCATTAAACAGTTTGCCAAAAACTTTCCCCTCACCCTGAATTTTCTTGATTAGCCAGGACAGTCTTGGTGTCTAATATTTGTTTCCCCAGTTCTGGCTGGTGCTAAAGGCTAATGTCGCTAACAAGTAATGGCACCCACTAATGAGCATGGTGCAAACTGCATGCCTAATTCATCTCACATTTGCCCCAAACCATGCAGAGCTGTTAAATAATCTCACGTGGACTTGCAAAATTCCCAAGATGGCCACTGCTACTGTTTTAACGCTGCATTCATTACATAATTAAAGATGCCCCCTATAGTCATGCATAAACACACTGCAGCACACAGTGTGAACAATGACAAATTCTTTCTCTGTATTTAAGTAATTCACTGAGTGAAGCAGGGGGCTGCCACTAACATGGGGGAACAGTGAGTGGGAATGGTACCTTGCTTAAAGAAACCTTGATGGTGCCACTAGAAATGCTGGGATTCGAACCCACAACCTTCTAATTGCTGGGCAGCTCCCTAACCACTAGGACACCAGCTGAAGTCCTGGTTTAAGTAGGTTTTAAATTAGGAAAAAAGATTTTCTGAGATGCAATTTCTGCAACATTAAGTCTGTGAACAAGAATGAATAAGCTTATAAGGCCGCCTTTTGAACTGATGTTTGAGTGTGATAAGCCTTTTTTTTTTTTTTGCTAATACAGTTTGGCCTTTATTCATTCAACATCCTACAGTTAGATTTTCAATTAAACTGTGTGCTTTCATGTAATTTCTGGTGGTCTTAACTGTGGATATCTATTTCTATATCCATGAATTTTTCAAATTAATGAAGAACTAACCAAAATTTAGCATCAATATAAAAGAATGCAGGAGCCTTTATGCTTATAAAAGCCTCATGAATGCTGGATCACAACCATGAATTGCCCAATACCAATCAGTTGAAGTTGGCTGAACGCCTTGAGGTGGGAGAGAGTGACCAGTTTAGCCCCCAGCTGTGTTGAATGCAGCAGAAAAAGCTCTGAGATCACTTATCAGAGTCCTGATCACAGCCCCTCCTTCCACACCTGCATATAGACTATTGCACGGACCACTTAAACCTCTGTGCTGCAGTATTTTAAATTCTTTTATTATTAAAATCTACTGTTTTTCTCTTTGTTTTTTTATGTATTATGTTTGGTCTCTCAGTGTTGTTTTTTTAATTATTCTGTGAGGTTGTGGAGTTTTCAATGTGAATTTGATTTGCAGAAAAAAAACTTTGTGTACATAGCCAACCAGCTGACTCTGAGTAGTTTCACGTTACTTTTGTCAGATTTCTTTTGGGCACCATACATGTCTTAATCAATCACACACACACACACACACACACACACACACACACACACACACACATATATATATATATGTACAGGGCCGGCGTCAGAGCGAATCTACCGGGCTGGCATCTAATTGACTATGGGGGGGGCACTATCAATTGTGAACTATATTCATAGGAGCAACATTTCATGGTGAAAGGGGGCGTGGAGACTCACTCTTTGGTGGG